>SKCR01000603.1:0-26223 GCA_019454045.1 Zanthoxylum bungeanum | reverse complement strand
CCCCCGTCCAACAGCTATTTCTTTCGCTCAAAATTTTCACCTATTCACTAACTCGCCGAGCAAGACTCATCAGGTTTGTTCATTTTAATCCGAGATAAATTAATAGTACTTTTATTCTGTTGCTTTGCTTACGGTTTAGGGTTAGGGCTAGAATTTTATTTATTCTATAATTTTGACCTAATTTTCATTAGGATAAACACTATGGATAGATGTGTGAACTTTTATTTCTCGAGGTTTTGATTTGTTTCTGAACTTTCCATAAAAACTGACGATTGGGAATTTGTGCTGTCTTGGCGTCTGTTAGATTTGAATGTGGAAATCCATTCATTTTACTTCTTTTTTTCTCTGTGTGAAAAAAAATTAATGTATGAAAAAAATTTATGCACAGAAAAATTCGTCCTCAAGAAAATTTGAGCTGTTTGTTTAAGGTAATTAAAGATTGGTGGGTTTGGCTGGTGACAAGTAAACTCAATATGCACAAAATTGCTCCCAAAAATCTGCTGAAGTGGGGGTATTAAGATTTAGATTACAAGATCTATGTTGGGGTAAAAGAGCTGACAACAAGCTGTTATATCTGTATAGTGCAGATGAGTTTTTACACGTGTGTGTCTTTTGGTGGAAATACATGCTTATCTAGGTAGTCCTAGTATTGCCTTTCTTTTTTGGTTGGTGTATAAGTTTTGACGTGTACAGTTTTGTTGGAGACTTGGAGTTACTTATCTTTGAAAATTAGAGGATTTTTCTATAATTTATGAACTTTGAGTGATTCAGTTGGTTGGTGTATAAGCTTCAATGCGTGCAGTTTTGTTGGAGACTTATACTTATCTTTGAAAATAAGAGGAATTTTCTATAATTTATGAACTTTGAGTGATTTAGTTGGTTGTGTGTTTGATATTGGAAATTCATGGGAGGTGTTTTTCTGTGCGAGTGGAAGAAGTGCTTTACAGTGAGTGAAGGAATTTTAGTTATATAGGGGATTAAAAAATGAATGTCCCATTAAAGAAATTTCTATCTGTGTATGCAATGTTCTAAAAAATGCTAGGCACTAGTCGGGCGGTGAGGGAGCGCCTAGCGCCTAGGCCTTTGATGAGGCCCCTGTTGCGTGTGTATTCGGCAGATGTGGCTTACGTTGGTAATATTTGTATGATATTGCGTAATTCAATGATGTAAGAAAAGAAAGTGAACTCTGTGTACTGAATGTTCTTGGAATACTATTGAATATTAATGATGTTCCAGGTAACAATACTAATTCTACTAAGGAAATATGCCAGCGCAAAGGCTTGGCTTACATCTAACAAGAAAACAAAACAACATGGTAAAAAAGATATGAAGAATATAGCAGAGGTGGAGCCTCCTTTGCATTCAACTGATTGCCAATCATTCGAGGGAATTGGCACCTCCACCTTTCATCAAAGACTTAGCACAAAAATATCCTCCTCTCATATGAAACTAACATTTGTTTATATACTAAAACCCTAACTCTGAAATGACCCAAATACTCCCAACATTTATCATAATTACCCATGGGTCCTATCAGCCTTCTAGGCGGCGCCTAAACGGATATAGTAGGCGGTGTTAGACAATTTTATTATTTTATTCAAAAAATTTGTAATTATTTTTGTAATTATGTAATGGATTATTTGAAAAATTTGTATTTATGTCATCTTTCTTTATTTGAAAAAATTGTATTCATGTCATTTTTCTTATCTTGTGCAATTTACAATAGCGTTATACCTTGGAACAACCCATAAATAAGTGAGCAATATATGATCAAAAGCAAAGGTGTTTGTAATTGAAAAGAACTATAAAAAACCATTATTTTAACAATTCAGTAATCACAATCAAATCTCAAATTACTCAACAAATAACAATTATTTTAACTGATCAATTTACTAATTATATTTGATCAAGTCAGTCTTATATTTGCGATTTTATGATAAAATAAAATAGAAAAATGGATTTAGATCATATATCATACTAATAACACAATGTTTTGGCCTAGAACCCGCCTAGAAACCGCCTAGACCCGCCTAAAAACCACCTAGACCCGCAAACCGCTTAGATTACCGATTTTCTCCATATTCGGGAAGGGCTAGGGCCGCCTAGCGTCGCCCGATTTTTAGAACACTGTGCGTATGTAAAGGATTTAAAGACATGTAGATTCAACTAATGTAAATTTTCATAATATGCCCATGAATGCTACAAAAATCTAAGCTAAAAAATCTATTATTGTTGCGACTTCACGGTTGTCAGTTGATCATTGTCCTAAAAAGATAACTAATAATTTGTTGTTTTTGTCTGCACTTCAGCAAATAAGCATTTTTATGCATGTATCTTATTGGAAGGGCTTAATATATTTATATTGATCTAGCTAAACCGTTTCGTGTCTCCAAGACTAACATTTATCCTCTTATTTCTTATAGCTGTTTATACTCCAACTTTAGAGCACTTTATGGTACAAGAGAAATATTTCTGTGTATTTTAACATGCTATATCTGGTCCATATTAAAATTCTCATCAGAAGAATCTAAAAGAAATAATGAACACTGAGGTATCCACATAAATGTTCTCAATGCAATTGTATTGTGCAATAAAATATATATGTAAAACTACAGTAATGCTCTTATGTCCGAATAAGTTAGGACTATTTCTGTGACCTGTGTATGAATTTGTATTGTTAACGGCTTATCCCTAATGTGGATTGTTAGAGTTTTAAGATAAATCATTTCGGAAATGGAACCCTAGTTTTGTTGGTACAAACTGCATTGACTTCCTGCCTCTAACATCAAGGAGAGATGGCTTCTTTTCTGTTTGCCTACAGCATCGTCATCACTTTTAGGGATTGTGGTATCGCAAAATCCCAAATGGTAAAAATAGTCGTACACCGGTTGATTTTTGTGCCAAACCAATGACGTGTTTTTTAATCCAAAATCTTCCTTTTGAGAATTAGGAAACATTTCACTGACCAATATCTGTCCGTTTACCTTTTTTGATTTGTTATTCTCCTTTGGAGTATTATTGTTGTTGGATTGACATGCATACCTGTCCTCAATGGGACAATGCAGTTGGTTTGCCTCTTGCTGTGGAAGCAAGAGGTCAACGGTTTAAATCTTCCTCTTACCAACATTAGGGGAGAAGTCAGAAGTGTTTTCGTCTGGTGTGGGACAGGTTGAGGTGCATGGTAACTAGGAAAAAAGATCAACATGGATAGCCAGTTTTAGGACTTCCATGTTTTGTCTTTGATGCAAAAGCAACATGTGTTATTTTGTATGTATTGGTATGATGTCTATTATAATGGCATTTTGTGGGGAAAATATAAGTGAAATAATTGATAAAATATATGTGAACGAATGCATAGGTTGAAAGAGGCATATATGGTTCCTTAGTACAAAAGAAATCTGGAGACTGATCAGTGCGGGTTTAAAATATGATGCTATTATATACCAACGAGATCACATGATCTCTAATTATGGATGTACATCTTGCACCATACTTTGCTTTTAAACATCAAAACTTTTCCCCAAAATTAGAAGACCGACAATTTTTATCCCTAACTTGCAGAGTTGTCAGACTCCCCAGTACTAACTTCAGTTTTCTTTTTTCCTGAAACATTTTGAATTCTCTAAATGCCCTTGTGAGAAGTTGTAAGCACATTTCTAGTGATTTTTTGATTTTCTATGGTGATAGCTAGCTGTGGATCTCCTTTTCTCATGAAAACACACATTTTCAACTTCTGGTCATCTGACCTTTCCTATATTTGATTATTTGTAGAGAAAAAGCTCCTCAAACAAGCCAAGCCCACAATACAGTGGTCCCAGTGTCTTCATGCTTTCTTTTTTCTAAAACCATCTCGGCCCACTATTAATAGTATGATTTCTTTGCAGCATATATGGCTGGTCAAGAACTTGGAGTTTGTGTCCACCCTATGTTTTGTTTTCTTTGCTGTATTGGGGGAAGTATTTTTTAGAGGAGATCCATGAATTTCCTGTGAAGTTTGTTTATGGAGATGATGCTGAATGGAGTGATATGTAATTGGATGTGATTGGTGCTTGTTGAAATGCCGTGTTCTTTTACTTTTGGGATTTAGTGTTTTCTGTTTTGAAGGGTACGGTGGGTGCTTGGTTTATACTCATGGATGATGATGGGTGTATGGTTGTAATGTGGACAGGGAGGAAGCAGGAAGCAGGTATTGTGGTGTTAGGTGGGGAAGTTTTTGCAGATCAGTGGTGGTAGGTGTAATAGGTGTAAGTTTGAACATGAGTTCTGTCAGCAGGAGCAGGAGCAGAAGCCCGCTGGATCGTAAGATCCACTCTGATCGCTTTTCGTACCGTGATGCACCTTACAGGAGAGGGTCTCGTCGGGGATACAGGTTTTCTAATTTGATCATATACTTGTTTATTCTTTCACTTTTTGACAATTGGCTTGATGGTTGTGGGGGTGAAGGGTGAAGGAAACTGTTAATGTCTTCAGTAGAAGCTGTTTTTGTAGCTGAAACTGAAAGTTATCCTAGGCTCCTAGCTTTGGTTGATGATCTACATGGTTCTTTCTTTGAGGATCTTCAGAATTGCTTTTAACATTTTTTGCTTATGGTTCTCATGCTAATTGCTGTGTTAACTACTGCTTTAATTTGTCTCAGAGTTTGATGCAATATCATCAGCTCACTCAAGCGTGTTATTCATTTATTTACCTAATGCCGTATTGATTGTAGAGATACTTTATCCCTGCCTTCTGCGTCGTGTTTTATGTTAAAACTATACTGAATATTTGCTTTTGTGTTTTGCGCTGCTGTGGTGAATGTAGCTGTCTTGAATTCCTTGTTTCGCATTGCATTCAAGAGTCAACTTTTCTTTAAATCAATTATATATATTATTGCTGTGCATTAAAGTCATTTTGTGTGTTCTGTCCTTGATTCTTCTTAATAATTCCTTCTGTGGGGCAGTTATTTTTTGGCTTCTTAATACTTTTGAGGATACCTTACTGTTTTATTTGGAAGGCCCCAGGAAAAAAACTAAGATGGAAGGTTCATGAGCATTCATTAGGATGAAACGTTATACAGATGTCATGTATTTCTCTCTTTGCCACACCAAGCTCCAAGAAAATCTTGTATTTTCAATTTTACCATCACTCAAAACCAACATAATAATGGGGTTATACTAAAATGATTCTATATTCACATTTTCCAGTGCATTATTTTCTCCTCAAGAATTAATTTTCTTCGCATTTTTTGTCAGCCAAAACAATCTGTGCAAGAATTGCAAACGGCCAGGTCATTTTGCTAGAGAATGCCCTAATGTGGCAATTTGTCACAATTGTGGCCTTCCGGGGTAAGTAATTTCTTTCATACAAAGCAAATAAAAGTATATAACTTCATATTGATCACTTGAACTTAGCAGACACACATATTTAATATTAGACTTCAGTAATTCACTTAGCAACACGCAAGTTTATTTTATACTCCCTGTAATTCGCACAGTTTGCAGTTGGTGGTGTATGAAGGTGTGTAGCTGTAATCGAAATTTTGTTTGACTTGGTTTCCAAAAGGGAAATGTGCTCTCGAAATTAGGTCATGAAAGCTAAATGACCGTTTCTGAAAACAGGTTTTGACTTTCATTGAATTTAAATGATTGTTCATTCATTTCAAGTTTTAGGAAAAAATAATTAAACATGTTTTCCAATATTTAAAACACATTTTTTTTTCAAAAGTAGTTTTGAAAATTACCCTTTTTGAGTCGATTCTAAAGGCTTTGTAATGTTTTGCTCTAATTTTTGTGTACAAAGTAGAAATTCTTTAAAAGTCTTGAAGAATGATTAATGTGGAATCCATATGTTCAAGAATATGCTTCCCTGCAGAGACTGGAATTGAGATTAGTTTCGTGTAGATACAAGCTTCATGATTTCTTGGTAGACATCTTTTTCGTAGAAAGTTTGTATATTTATGGCGGCTAGTTAATCTTGACATCTGGAATGACCCCGTCCCTTAACCCATGTGTTTTTCTTTGGCCTTAGCTAGTGGAACATTACATCCTTCATTGTTCCTATTTAATATTTTAAGTAGCTGCTCCTTCACCAACACCAAGTGAATATGACACAGTACATTTGCAAACTAGTGGTACTACACTCTTCCTTCACCATCTTGGAATTACTGTCACTCTGTCATATGAGACTTTTTTTTAAATTTTTACAATGACCTTCTACTCATCTGTTCCATTTTTGTCCTTTATGGGTTCACCACTAACCTCCACCATCAGATTCCTTTCTCACTCTTGGTCCTTCCTGATCTATAGCTAACATCACAGTTTCTACTGGTGCATTTTGCCCCTACTAAACTGGTGCATTTGCTCTCATTAGCGCAAAAGTTACATACGCTCGATGCTACTTTGATCATCGCAGCCAAATGCGTGATGTTAAATTATATGCATAGTTGTTAAAGGAGTAAGGCGTACCGAGGCGAAGGTCCTCTTGCGGCCTAGGCGCAAGACTCAAGATGTTGCGCACGCTTGATCCAAGTAGGATGCTTGGTGCACTCTCTTTCTTTTTTAACTTTTATATTAATTTCTCAATTGGAATATTTCACATATAAATTGTATTTAATAAATTTATCATATAAATTTTAACTCAATTAGTAAAATTAATAATTATATCACATGGGTTTTTATTATATCATGTTTTTAGTTCGTTTATTAAAAAAAAAAAAATTCAATGAGGTGGCCCTCCAACGCGCCTCGCCAAATGGGCTCATTGAGGTGTTGTGGCAACACCTCAATGAGAGTCTACACGCGCCGTTAATAACTACGCTTATATGATCCTTTGCGATAGCACCTCAATGAGAGTCTAGACACCCCTTTAATAGCTATGCTTATATGGTCCTTTTATCTCTAATATTGAAGCCCGAATGATGAAAATCGGTAGATGAGATTTTAGGAAGAGGAGATATTGGTGTTTCTTGATTTCTGTAATTCTGGGAGAAGTTTTGGGTTATAATTTCCTGTTGCCTATCTGTTTTAATATTGTAAAAATGAGAATGGAACCCACTACACTTAAATATGTTGATATTCCTCTGATTTTCTTGTCACTCGAATTTCATGGGCACAATTGATGTATTTCTTGTAATTGTGCTTGAAAATATTTGAGCAGTCACATTGCTTCAGAATGTACTACAAAGGCTTTATGTTGGAATTGTCGGGAGCCAGGCCACATGGCTGGCAACTGTCCAAATGAGGGCATCTGCCACACCTGTGGCAAAGCTGGACATCGTGCAAGAGACTGCACCGCTCCCCCAATGGCACCTGGGGACTTGAGATTGTGCAACAACTGCTATAAGCAGGGTCATTTTGCAGCTGATTGTACAAATGACAAAGCTTGCAACAACTGTAGGAAGACAGGACACCTGGCACGGGATTGTCCTAATGATCCTATCTGTAACGTGTGCAATGTTTCTGGACATGTTGCTAGACAGTGTCCAAAATCCAACAGTCTAGGAGATCGCAGCAGCGGACGCGGCAGTGTTCGTGGCAATGGTTACCGTGACATTGTATGTAGGAACTGCCAGCAGCTGGGACATATGAGCAGGGATTGTATGGGACCTTTGATGATCTGTCATAACTGTGGTGGACGAGGACACCTGGCATACGAATGCCCTTCGGGGAGGTTTATGGACCGCTATTCTCGAAGGTACTGATAGACAGCGTATTTTGTTGGCTGTCATTTTATTAAAATAGTTATGTTTCCCTGTAATGGCGACTATGGCGCTTCAGATTTGTTGAAGGTAGACTGGATAGAAGTATAGAACTGGGTTGTTGATTTGAAAATTTTATGCCGTAGGGATGCTTTTCATGCGGTGGTAGCATATTTTTTTTAATTATTATTTTTGATACATTAGAAGTTAAGGGAAAAAAAAAAAATAGGCCGAGTCTTTAATCGTGTACTACTATACTAGGTAAATACGTGACTTAAAAGGATTATGCTCATTGGTGATTCAATGATCATAGTTATGAATTTGACCTAGATTATTATTATTAATTGTTATATTAGATTATGCTTTATTTAAGAGAATTGCATATTTTTATTAATTGTTATTTTAGATTATATGCGTTAATTAAGAGAATTGCAGAGAACACTTCGCTTTGATGAAAATGAGTGAAAACTTCGATTTTGTTTTATAAAAATTTTCATTTATTGTTTGTTATAAAACATACCCAACAAACATATATTTTCTTATTTTTTGTTATTGCAAAACCAGTGAAAGAAAGACTACCGTTTGGTGTTGGACTGTTTTTCATAAGCGGGAATAAGTACGGAAGTATGATGTGGTATTATTAATAAATTAATTAATTAAATGATATGTATGATTTAATATTAATTTTTTGAGTTGTTTTTTAATATTTTAGTACATGTGATAATTGATTATTGGATTGTTACACGGATGAGGTGATATCTCTATTATATTATAGATTTTCTCACAGAGATATCTGATGAAAGTCCGAAAGTTTATTTTATCCTTATTTTATAATTTATTCTGAAAAGACGAATCTGCCCAATGACTTTAAAGACGAATTAACCATTTTCAAAGTCAACCTAATTTTTACACGTCGAGCCTCAAAAGAAGAATTTCTAGTCTCTTCCTTGGAAGGAGATGATTTAAAATGAATCGTGATTTAAATTTTTTTTAACAATTATTATTTAGTTGAATGTAAGGGAATGAAAAGAGTGTAACAAAAGAGTTCTTGAGTTATTGATATTTAATCGTCTAAATTGATGGGTTGATGATGAAATATAATTTAGAAAAAAATAACATTATATGTGAAGTTGAAATTGTACTTTATAGAAGATTTATTTCATTTACTTTTATATTTTGGGGAAATTATTGAATCATTTCCAAAGCCCACAATGAGGAAGCCTCGTACGCTGGACTATTTTTTTCCATTTAACTTTGCCCACAAATAATTGAAATTATTTTCTTTCCCACGTGCAGATTCGATTTTGCTCATTTTTCGACTTAATAAAGTGAAAAAGTGTGATAATTATCCATTTAATCTAGGAAAAATTATTTATTTCCATCTGATAAAAGTAGAAAATTGAATACATTTAAAATTACAGTGGAAAAGAAGATGATTTCAAATTTTTGTGATAAATTGATAATATTACATTATAAATATTTTTTTTTATTAAAAAAAAAAAATTATGATACAGTGCTCCATATTTCATTTTATTTTATTATAAATCATCAGACACATCAAATCATAATCGAATCACACCATATCAAGTTAAAACATATCAATTTAAATCATGTCAAATCTATGAAATCATTTGATCCATAAAAAACTCATTCAATTTACATCAAATTAAAACAAATCAAATCATGCACGCCAAATCACATAGGATTCATTCCATTTGTATTGAATCCAAGCCATATCATATCAAGTCAGACCATATACACCCAAGGAATCTAACTTATATCAAATAAAATCATAGCACATCATACAAAATACAAAAGAAATCAAATCAGATTGCAAACATAAGACCTATATGGTCTATACATAATAGAAAACTTACTTAGACGATCAAATAATATGTAGTTGCAGTTACCGACATCGCTTCGATACAAAATCTATAGCATCCCGCTGGAGGCAGGATACTAGTGGTAGGAGATAAGAATAACCCATCTCCCTAGGCCTCAATTCTAATTAAAAACGGACATAACACACCCTAAAATTGGACAACCTGAAACTAGGGATGGTAATGGATAGCGTTTGCCATTACTAAACATGCACATGAATATGTAAATAAATTACCCATCTCCCTAAGCTACAATTCTAATTATATACTTTTTATGTCTAATTAGTGGAGGAAACGCTTTACTTGCGCAGCGGAAACGGTTTAGGCACATAGATCAGACTTGAAAATTTTTTCTTCCCTTCTCCGTTAATTGCCGAATGGAACCACCAGTACCACTGAAGTTTTGTTACTATTTTGAGTAAAATTTCAGCCCCGAAACAGCCCCCGAATAGTCCTCGAACAGCATCACAAAACCAGACTGTTTTAGCACCCGAAATGCACCCAGTACACTCCCGAATAGCCTTTGAAATTGCGTGGGCAGTGACTGTGTATTGATTCTGATTTTTCACTTGAAAACAGCCCCAACACAGCCTTAAAACGCCACTATATGTTCCTAAAAAATATAGATCAAAACGAAACCAAACCGGGTTCCGTTTCACCAAGCAAAGGGGTGACAGTGAGCAATATGTAGCCTCACTGCCGTGAAGAAGAAAATAAGATGAAGATGAAGAAAAGTTCAACACTACAAAGTCTTCCGAGCTATGTCTCGTTACTAATGAAAACTTGTGTGGGCAAGACTCACAAAATAATCCATAAACTATTTAGTGATTAAGTCATATAACAACTTTTGTTTTGGATTTTTATTTTTCTTGTGTTCTTATTTTTCTTTCTAAACAATTGAGAGGATTTGGAAGAAGATCAAAAGGTGGCTAGGGTTAGAAATGAAAGGCTCTATAAAAGAAAAATCATATTTTCCTTTTTATACTTAGGGTTAATTTTACAAAATAAAACAAACCCTTTCCCCTTCCTACAAGCCAAAATTCGACCAAGCACATGTGTAAATAAAAATTTTTTTTAACATCAATATTTAGTTCCCTTAATAGAAAAGATGTTACAAAACAAAAGGTTAAATACCTTTTTAAAAAATTGTAACTTCTAAATTAAATCCAAAGGTTTTCAAAACCCAAATTTAGAAATTACTATCTTAATTTTTTCATTTAATTATATCTAATATAATTAATCACATATGTTTAAATATCATATATTTAATAAAATCGTATATAAACTTTTAATATAATGTTTCAAGTGTGACATAATAATATTATTAATCATATTAATAATATTTTACATTTGTGAGTATATAATTGGACGATCCAATTATACTAAATCCATTATAGTAAATCGAGCTAGCACGGGGACCAAATGGACCTACGGTTTCGAGCTCCGATAATCTCAAAATATTAATTAAGCTCTTAATTAAATATTCCAAGTTATTAACTCTAGATTATTCCATTAAAAACCTGAAGTTGTACTCTCATTGCTGCAGATGATATATTAAGCAGAACCAAGCCAGTTTCCATCGATATAGTCACTACATATAGATTAACCCTTCACAAGTATCTCGTAATTAGAGTCGGGTCATAATATCCGTTATACCTCTCTAATTATTTTTACCTTAAGTACCATTGATTCTCTTATGAACGATTTATTCATAACGATTATGAATTTTAATCTTTCTATTCGTAATAGAAAGACTTGAGAGCTAACTATTCAAGTACCGAATCAACCCTTAAGAAAGATACTCCTCTACTTCTCGTAAGAATAAGTGAACTCTATGTCTATGTAAAATATTCCCAGCTACACAATAGACCATGCTCCCAAAGTACGTAGCTATTGGTCGGGACTGCTACACCAACCTCACCTTTTAAATCAAAGGACATATCCTGCTATGCAGGAGTTCGTAGAGCACTCAGGATTAAGATCAATCCATTACGACCATCTAGTAGATTGAAATGACTTTCTTTATTTAACGGATGTTATAAGAATGTCATTTCCATCTGGGTCCAGTCTTATATGATCCCATCATACAAGGTGCCTCATTTCTCATGTATCTATATGGACGATCCCGGATCAAGGTAGCCATACAAATATAGAATGGACCGCAGATATAGATAAACTACAAATAAAGTACCCGCTTTATTTGTTCTCTATGGACTATTTAAGATTATTGCCTTCAGACTTAAATCCTCTTGTGTATGACACTCATACACTAAGTCTGAAGGTACATAAGTAATCTAGGGTATTCAAGATAATTTATAATATGCGAATATTAAACAAACACTTTGATAAATGAATAATGCATCATTTTATTTCAAAACACATAAATTCGTTTACATTACATGTAGCTCTAGGGCATACATCCCAACAATTAGGTGTCTGTATACTTCCTAGAGTCGGGACTACTGAAAGTAAATTTTTTTTATTCGTTATGTGGAATTTATATCGATTACTTCATGTCGTAAGGTTCCTCCATCTTTTATCATATGCTTGAAGTCTCTATCTACATTACAGTCTCCAATCTATACTATTCATGTCACTATATGTACTGAACCTTTCCATCACTTCTCGTTGTTGGACAATTATGACCCATAACATAACTATTTGTACAGATCATGGTGTTGTTGTACAAATTAACTATGTGACAAAGGAAATTGCTCTTTTATCATTTGTGATTAGATCACCTAGATACACAAATGATGAAAGGTCCCTATGATTAGTTCCTGGATTGAGATGATATGAGACAGTATCAATCCACGAAGGTTTAATCATTAAATATCCATAGTCGTAGTATTATCGAGATTGGACATCGATAATGCGTAATAGACTAGTATTACACTTGTGTATATTATGGGAGCATAACTGCATAGTTCTCATATATTTGGGTATTAGATACTCATGCAAGTGTAATATGAGGTTGTGTTTTTACCAATGGTACGGAAAACAGCTTCGCTCTGGATAGACCCCTTCAGAATTCCATTGGTAGTATAACTATGTGTCTATGGAAGTCCGAATCAGGGTAGGTGTATTTGGTCTTAACTTGAGACTTGCACCGCTAATACTTGCGATAACCAATATAGTTTGATTTTGGTCGTCCATGGCTTTAACCGGTTCTATGTACACCTCTTCTGGGTATATTGAGAATCGTAGTGTATTGGGTGTGATGTCAAGATAGAAGTATCACTTCAGTTATAGTGGAGATGATGATCACGTAGAATACAGAACTTGTTCTCTTATCTGCTGCAGCTATCGGGATATTATGACTAGGTCATGTATATCCGATTATAGAGACTAGTTACCAGACATCCGATATGTGCTTCGTACGGGGCAGACACATTTCCAGCCCCAGGCCTTGCACGTGACCATACGATACTGGATCGACATACACAATATTATGTATACTACGCCTTGTTGGACAGTTATGACCCATAACGCCACTATTTGTACATATCATGGTGTTGTTGTAAAAATTAACTATGTGACAAAGGAGATTGCTCTCTTATCATTTGTGATTAGATCACCTAGATATATAAATGATATGAGGTCCTTATGATTAGTACCTGGATTGAGATGATATGAGACAGTATCAGTCCACGAAGGTATAATCATTAAATATCCATAGTCAGAGTATTATCGAGATTGGACATCGATAAATACATAAAAGACTAGTATTACACTTGTACGCGTTGTGAGGGCACAATAGCATAGTTCTCATATATTTGGGTATTGGATACTCATGCAAGTGCAATAGAAGGTTGTGTTTTACCGATAGTACGGAAAATAACTTCGCTCTGGATAGACCCCCTCAGAATTCCATTGGTAGTTGTAGGCATTGCATTTTTACATATCAGCTCGATGATGAGTCTCGTATGGAGACAACTACCTCTTTAGTCATGAAAGTCACGGGAAACGGACGTTGGAAGGGTAAAGTTGGAAGAATGAATTTTTGTTGGATTTTATCTAGTTGTTTGACTTCGGTTGCTTGTTGGACTTCCGTTTCAAAGCTTATCCTCGGCCCAAAACCCACATAAACCACTTACCAAACCCAAAATATCCAAGCCAACCCATGGACAAAAGCCCACGCCCATTAGACCCACATTCACGCCCATACCATCTTTAAATAGGTAAATGCACATGTTAAAATCAAATAAAATCCATTCCAAATTAGAAGAAATCTCCTAGATCCTTTTCCTTATCAAATCCAATCAAAATCTTAAATTAGGAGATCTATTCCTTATTAAGGAGATGTCACCATCAATAAAAATCCTATTCCTAATCGGATTAGGAAAGCCTCCTCTCATTTGCCTATAAAAAGAGACCTTCACCCCCATTCACAACCCTAGCTCACATATCCCTCAAGCACGCCTAAAGCACTCTTTTCAGACTCCCTTGCACGCCCCAAAGTTCCCCTTCAAGCCTCCATTGCCGAATCATCAAGCCAAGAATACCCTCCATTGCCGTGCACCATCCTTCACCCTACACCATTCACGCCCAAGCCCTAAACACAAGCCTCCATTGCCGCATCTTAGCCACCATTCACAGCCCTTAAACCACGCCAAAACAGTCCCCTACACACCCCAAAAGTTGCACAAAACACCCTCCAAACACTGCCTTTCAATTCACGCCCAAACAGTCCAGAAAACATTCACTGCACTGCACCTTTACTGCCACAAATCAGCCCACTGACCTGATCGTTTTTGCAGTGATTTTAACCCTCAAAACAGTCCCCAAAACACCTAAAAACTGCACTAAAAAACTGCACAAAACCCCCCCTAAAAAATCACCAAATACCGCACCCCTTTGGCCTCCCAAATCACCCAAAACAGTCCACAAAACGACCAAAACAGCGACCTAAAACGTAGCAGTAAAACAGCAGCGAAACGGACTTATTGCATGAGAGTCGTTTGAGGCATGATGTGATTGTTGGATGAGCGGGATATGTGTTCCCTTTTGTGGTATATCGGATGGAAACCCGGACGTAAATTACATAGCCAATTCCGAATGGACGGTAGTATGGTCTGCACTCGGGATACAACGTCACGTACCACTTAAGATACACGTATCTCGTCTCATCCAAATTTGTATTTGAGCATGACATAGTTCATAGGTTGTTTATTTATTATTTTAAGCATGATTTAATTTAGTTTCATTATTTAATTTTAAAGCGTGATTATGTTATTTAGGCATGTCGTTTCTTTACTCTTTATGCATGATGTTTAGTTTAGTTTATATTCATGTTTAAGAAATTATTTGTTTATGTTGGTTTGACGGCTGAACATGTTCAATGTGTGATATTGTGTGTTTGTTGTTTAAAGACTTACTTTCAAGCATGCAAACTTAGATTAGGATTTATTTAACGGAAGCATATTAGATCTAAGTGACATTTGAACATGATTACTGAGTAGATGCGGTTGATTTATTGCACAAATTATATCATCACAATAACATAAGTAAGAGACCATTCCGAACCCAATGGTTTGATGTCTTCCCTTGCGAGGGGTGAGTGGGCCTTAAATCTTTATCCCGGTTCACATCGGGTGGCGACTCCATTATTCTCCGGTTTAGTTCCCCGCGGACTACTCCGTACTCTCAACTAGGCCTTGAGTCTAGAACGGCATGCGTTGCCCAAGTTCTGTGTCGTACAGTCTGGCGACTCCACTGGGGATAGAGAATCGGCCCCGAAATCATGTCTTGTGATGTGTATAATTTATGCTTTAATTGATCGTTTCTATAGTGGGTTGAGGGGGTTAATCAAAGGCTTTGTTAAAGCTAGGTAATGGTTGGGTGTCTTTCTTCATTCACTACCTTTCGAGGAAAAACTGCGAAGGCACCTAGATAATCATTACCCGTAGCTTGTTATGATAGAGTAGTTTGGAGGACTTGTTGTTTATTCCTGTCACCAAGCGATAAGAGCCTATGAGGCTTGGGTACTTAAGAGAGCCACGCTCCACCCTCCATTTGGGGAATCTACAACGGGAAGTCCATTCGACAGTCAGTCACACACCATAACTCGTTGGCACGTACCGTAAGGTATAAAAAAGGTACGCTCACTTGGTCGTTTGAACCCTTGAGTGGGGAGTCCTAGTTATGGGCAAACCTTCATCAGCGAGAGCCTTTGTCCGCGCCCCGTGAACCCACTTATGAGACTTAGCCATAAAGAACCTGCAGTTAGTCATCTTATAATTATGTGTCTGATGGACCACCGTCATTTGGATCCAGTTGGACCTTTTGTCAAAGGGTATGAACTTGTTGGGCCATTTAAACTGGGACAAGTTTGTGTCTTTTGACAGTTGGGCCAAAAGCTTCTAAAATGCCGATGGACCATTTTATGGATGGGCCTCTTATCATTTGAAGTTATTTGGCCATATCACTGCAAAGTGTAAACCTGTTGGGCCTTTTCAACTGGGACAAGTTTGCACCACGCGATGGTGTGATTGAATACTTTAAAATGATAATGGGTCGACCTATATATTCCATGCATCGCATACATCTCATGCATCTCATGCATACATGCATCATGTTAACCCTTGCGCCTTAAAAGCCATCATAGATACCCATTGGGTTAGGAAAAGAAGTCAGAGCATTCCTTGGGAAAATCTAGTATATTAGTCGGTTCATTGCCAGCTGACGTCAGTATGTGAGCCCATCTTCAAGTTGTTGAGGAAAGATCAGCCGGTAAAGTGGAACGAGCAGTGTCAGGAAGCATTTGACATAATAAGGGAATATTTGGTGAAGCCTCCCGTTCTGAGACCTCCGAGACAGGGCAGACCTTTGGTGCTTTATTTGGCTATTGAACCCGAAGCGCTGGGGGTGATGATGGTACAAGCCGATGAGACAGGAGTAGAGCATGCTGTCTACTACCTCAGTAAGAAGCTGATTCCGTATGAAGCCCGCTATCAGGAAGTGGAGAAGATTTGTCTAGCAGTAGTATGGGCGTCCAGGAAATTACGCCACTACTTCCAGTCTTACAAGATTCAAGTAGTCACAAAGGAGAATCCTTTGAAGTATCTACATTCGGTACCTTCACTAGTTGGAAAGCTGGGCAGATGGTTAGTACTGCTGACAGAATTCGACATCGAGTATCTCACTTCTAAGGTGATCAAAGGATGAGCCGTAGCAGAGTTCTTGGCATTGCAACCTGTTGAAGGGGATCAGTACAAGTTTGAGTTCCCCGACGAAGAAATCCAAGCCAAAGTAGTCCAAGGATGGAAGATGTATTTTGACGAAGCAGTGAACTACAAAGAAGCCGGAATCGGGATTGTAATAGTCACCCATGAGGGAGAAACTTTGCCTATGGCCAAGCGGTTGACATTCGGAGTGACTAACAACATGGCTGAGTATGAAGCATGTGCGTTTGGGTTAACTGCACTGATAGCCTTGAGTGCTAGGAATGTTGAAGTTTTCAGAGACTCAATGTTGGTAATCCGACAGATGCAAGGAGAATGGGAGCTAAAAGAAGAACGGTTGAAGCCATACTTGTTCCATCTCAGAAGTCTGGCCCAGACTATCCCTGACTGCAAATTTCAACACTTACCACGGGAAGAAAATCAGATGGCAGATGCATTGGCAACACTGGCCGCAACTTGGGAAAATCCAGAGAAACTGGTGATGAGACCGCTTGTGTTGACAACGGCAAGCAAGCCAGTCTATGAAATAGGTAGAATCTTAGAGGTGGAGGTTGATGATGGGAAACCGTGGTACCATGATATTTAGAGGTATATGGAACGAGGAGCATTCCCGGAAAAAGCGAGTAGAAAGTGTTGGACAGTTATGACCCATAGCGTCACTGTTTGTAAAAGACATTGTTTTTTGTACATAATTAACTATGTAATAATGAAATTGCCTTTTACCGATTTGTGATTCATTTACTTTGATATATATATAAATGGTAAAAGTCCATATGATTAGTTCCAGATTTAGATGATATGAGACAGTATCAATCCATAAAGGTTTAATCATTAAATATCCCTAGTCATAGTATAATCGAGACTGGACATCGATAATGCGGAATAGACTAGTATTTCACTTGTGCGCGTTGTGAGGGCATAACGACATAGTTCTCATATGTTTAAGTATAGGATACTTATGCAAGTGCGATAGGAGGTTGTGTTTTACCGATGGTACGGAAAACAGTTTCGCTCTGGATAGACCCCGCAGAATCCTATTGGTAGTATGTATATGTGTGTAGGACACAGAACTTGGGCGACGCATGTTGTTCTAGACTCAGGGCCTAGTTGAGAGTACGGAGTAGTCCGTGGGGAACTAAACCGGAGTATAATGGAGTCGCCACCCGGTGTGAACCGGGACAAAGATTTAAGGCCGCACTCACCCCTCGCAAGGGAAGACCTCAAATCGTTGGGTTTGGAATGGTCCCTTACTTATGTCATTTGTTGAGTTTTTATTAGGTCCCAAGATCAAATCAAAGCATGAAAACATGAGTGAATACATCAACGGAGGTAGCGGAATACTCACATCGATCGGTTGAGTCGATTTGGAGACGATTCGAAGCCAAAAAGTCCACTGCCATTCACGCCCACTGCAGCAGTCCACTTTATATGTTTGAGATTTATATTCAAAATATAAATTATGTTATTTACATCTAATGTATTTATCTCAGTATCATCTTTATATAATGAAACACTTTAGTGTTCTAGAATATAAAGGTTTTATCCGCAATGGATTAAACACTGATATAGAGATAATGTCTCTAGTCAAACTAGTTACATTATAACATTTCCTAATTTAAGTACATACCTTAAGGGTAGTTCCTAAACTTAGGTATCTACGGTCGAAACAGCGACTTTCGTCCCGTTTCCGATTCGCAGAATAATCTCGGCTTGAAGTCAGTATCCAGCTCAAAGCGGATTCCGAACATCAATACATATATATCTTATGTAGCACACTAAGTATTTAAAATCCAATTTCAATACTAGTTGTGAACACAACTTTGACAAATATTTTTAAAGTTAGAGCCTCGCCCTTTCTTTAATTCCTTCATGTCTTTCATATCCAAATGGTAGTCACTTTGGGATATGTCAATTATCTTTTCAATATTTCACAAACCTTTGGCCAAGCCTTGGGTTTCGGAATATCGAAACGATATGCACCTTGTGCAACATGCCCAATTGCAAATTTTGACTTTTCTCCACTAGAATAGTCAATTAATTATCCAAGAATTATTAATTACAACTTTAATACTTTTAAATCTAAAGATAGATTTATTATAAGTATATTAATTAAGCACTAAAGTCATCATCACATAAATCTTCCAAAGATTTTATGCTCTACTATTTGCTTAATTATGAGCTTAGTCATAATGAGTTATTTTATCAAATAAATTAACCTATTATTAATTCCCAATTGAAAATTAAATCATTTAAAACATTTAATCCAAGGATTATATATTTTAAATATTCAACCTTTTCAATTCTTTCTTGATTTTAATAGTCCAACTATTTAATCAATTTAATAAGGTACTATTTATTATAATGATTACAATAATCTAATTATTTAATCAACTATAATTTTAATATTGATTACTATAATCCAATTACAAAATCAACTATCATTTTAATTCAATTATATTGATTACTATAATCCAATTATAAAATCAACTATATATTGAATGAGTTTGTATATAGTCCAACTATATATATATTTTTAAAACAACGTAAAATATTGACGAATGATATTTGTTTGAGCGTGTATGGCGAGTAATTGAACGAATGTTGCAAATTCAATACTTGCCTCCCACTATTTTTCGTCGAGCCTCTAACCCTCTGTGGAGTACTCGGGAAACCGTGTTTCCTAGTGGGCTGGGATCCTGTTAAATAACATACAACCTTGACTTTGGCCAACAAGCTGTATGCTACTTAACCAGGTAGATCTCTCAGATCAATTGGATCCAATCCAATTCCCAGATCCGGTTAGGCGGACATCCAAGTCCTAAACATATTACATATGCCAATGTATCTAATACATTTTCTATCCTTATCCTCCGAATCATCTAGGCCTTGGCTTTGGCACAACAAACCTAATGACTCCAGTTAAGCGGGACCCATTGACAAGGAAAGTTTCGTAATCAATGTCTTTGGACAAGAAGTGATCTTGACTTTGGCCAACAAATCACAACTTGGACTAGACACCGATGTGGAACAAAACTCTCATGATTCAAATACATCCAATTGACAAGGTCTTGACTTTGGCCAACAAACCAATGCCAATCAGATCTTGAACAAGAATCATTCAATGGAAGGATAATCGCTTAATATAAAACGAGGGTTTTTCGCGTGCAAATTGGCTACCAATTTAATTATCTTTGTTAGGTCTCATCATCATACACCCTTAAACATGCATTCTAAACACATAATAAAGGGAGTATGAAATAAAATAATAATGATATGCGGATGGATACTTTACACATTGATCCTAGATCAAATCTCTCCCTTTCTCACTCAAGCTAGCACTTGTACTACTTCTACCCGTTACACTACACTTCTAAAGAAACCTCATATACATAGAGGGGAATAGGTGAGAAGAGAATACAAGAGAAAGAAGGTGATAAGGCTGGACACGCAGGTCCAGTTTAATAAATCAAATTTATTACAACAATTTCTAAAATTGCCCACCCATCTAATATCCATCCGATATGCATTATTCATTCAACACAACCAAGTATTCCCACATATAAGCATGCTATCAATCAATCTAATCAAATTAATTAATCTGATAATTAAGTGATCATCCAATGTTCAAACAACGATTTGATTTTGTTCGAGTCAAACTCGTTTTTGCGAATTAGTACTTAAAGTACGAATTCATGAATTAAATTAAACTACATTATTAAATCTAATTTAACATGTACTTAATACTAATTCATTATTCAATTCCAAATTAAATATTACACTTTTATTTAATAAACCTTTTACGATTTAAATTCCAAATCTAATCGTAACGCGTCTCAAAGACCGATTAATGTCCAACGTCAATTCAATTAAAGTCCAATGGGCTTTTGATTGATTTCTTAAGGCGTGGACTTTTGGTCAACTCGGGTCAAACCGATAACCAAAGTCCAATCCGGGATTTACCCCATAAGCCCATAAATCAATCTTGGCCCATTAGGCCCAATTGAACTTTAAAGGTTCATTAGTCGCAATTGGGCTTTATGGTTAAGGTTTTGGGCCCAATTGGATCCAATCCATTTGGCCTAAACCAAACTTGATAAATCAAGCCCAGTAGGCCCAATTACAACATTAGAAGCCCAAATCCAATTTAAAGCCTAAATAATTAAATTACACTAATCCAATTACGCAATTTAATTGCCTAAAGTGCGTTACATGATTAATCGACTAAAACAATATTTCTAAAACACAATGTTACTCCAATTAATCATGCTAAATTCATTATCACATGTCAAACACACAATATGAAAAATCAAACCCATTTACATGCTTTTAAGTCTCGGCCAAAAGAGGGATTTTGTGTCCGATTCGGTTTCGATCCAATCGAACCCACAATCGACATCAAATCACCATCCTAAATGATTTCACACACATCCAATGTCACAAAATCAAAAAACACCAAGACATTAGGGCATTACATGCATTCGGCCATCATAAGAATTTTGGGGTTTTTGTCCAATTCGAAATCCAATCCAATTCGATTCAAATTAACGTCAACCTAATCGATTCTAACTCATCAAATGAATCAAAAAATCAAAAAATCCAAGATCCCAAAAATCCAATCATATTCGGCCAACATGTCCATTTTGGGGAAAATAATTCCAAATCATTTTTCGTCAAATTGATCCAACCAATGTGCAATTAAACATGTTATAAGCATACTCAAACAAACAATTCATTCAAATCATGCTCAAATCACATTTACCCAAATTTTAAATCCCTAAATCTTCATGCTTGCAACACTAGCTCTAGATGCCATTGTTGAGTTTTTATTAGGTCCCAAGATCAAATCAAAGCATGAAAACATGAGTGAATACATCAACGGAGGTAGCGGAATACTCACATCGATCGGTTGAGTCGATTTGGAGACGATTCGAAGCCAAAAAGTCCACTGCCATTCACGCCCACTGCAGCAGTCCACTTCTTCAATTTTTCAGTTTTGAGCTGAGAAAACGGAGCTCCAAGCCTCGTCCGACGGATCCCGGCTCATGGGTGAACCTCCCTACCACCTTCGTAAGACTCGTAAGTGTGCTAGCACTTGAGTTTTTGCCACAAAACCCACCCTTGCTTCCCTATGACTCACGGTTTTTGGCTTCCAAAACCAGTAACATTTTTGATGTTGGGCGTGAGGAGAAGGAGAGAAATGAGAGAGAAAGAAATGTGTAATTATTGAAATGAAATGCATCAAGTGTATCTTATATACTTGTTGTGAAATTAACTTAATTTCCCTGCATTTGCATTTCATTTGCCTTTTAAAAGTCAAACCATTAAAAGCCAAACACTATTCACATGTCACTTTAAGTCATGTCAACTTTATGTCAAGTGTCATGTCTTTTCCATCAATCAATCACTCACATCAATCAATCAAATGTCACATCACTCAAAGTGACGCTTGATTTGATGCTTGATGTGATGAATGACTTGACGTTAGATTTGACGCTTGATGTGACTTGCGTCGCCGCACTCGAATTCGAAATACGAATGCGCTCGCAATCACACTCGGGTTCGGGTTCGCTAATTTTAAATAACGATTTTTCCGTCACGTCGTAATTAAGTGATTACGCCTAGCGAATTCACTATTCACGTCGCTAACGAATTAATTCTAAATTAATTCGTTTGCCCGAATTAAAATCTAATTTTAATTCCGCGTCGAAATCTAATTTCGTTTAATATATCGAATATATTAATTCATCGATTAATTCCAAATTAATCATTATCTCTCTCTCGACGATATTTTATCCTAGATAAAATATCTCCGTAATTAATCCCAGATTAATTTTCTCTCTCTTCTATATAATCCCAGATTATTCAAGAGTGCGAGTTGTGCGTCATCGGTGGATTATCGGGAAGCGACCCATGAGATCTCCGGATAATTTGGCAGTAAATACGGTCGTCGGAGTATCCGAATCACGTACGCAAGTACTACGTTCTACCGATTTACGAGACAAGGTCGACTCCTAGCAAAGTACCAAGTCTACCCAATTCTCCGGACATATCCAATTAAGAATATTTAGATCTATATCAAGCGTAGTATACAATCGTATTGTGCATATCGGCCCAGTATCGGATAGTCACATGTTAGGGCTGGGGCTGGATAAGTGTCTGCCCCGTCCGAAACACATATCGGATGTCTGGTAACTAGTCTCTATAATCGGATATTCATGACCTAGTCATAATATCACGATTGGATGCGCATCACTTAAGAGCACTAATACCGTATCCTGCGTGACATCATCTCCACTATGACTGGAGTGATACTTCCGTCACGACATCACACCCAATACTCTACACGACTCTCTGATAAACCCAGAAGTGGTGAACACAGAACCTGGTCAGGGTCCCCAACCACCAAACCAAAGTTTATCGATTATCGTAAGTATTAGCGATGCAAGTCTCAGGTTAAGACTATACACACCTACCTTGACTTCGGCCTCCCATAGACACATAGTCATAATACCAATGGGATTCCGAGGGGTCTATCCAGAGCGAAGCTGTTTCCCGTTACCATCGGTGAAACACGACCTCCTATCGCACTTGTATAAGTCTCCAACACTTATATATATGAGAACTATGTCGTTGTGCCCTCACAACGCACACAAGTGCAATACTAGCCTATTCCGCATTATCGATGTCCAGTCTCGATAATACTACGGCTAGGGATATTTAATGATTAATCCTTCGTGGACTGATACTGTCTCATATCATCTCAATCCAGGAACTAATCATAGGGACCTCTCTTCATTTATATATCTATGGTGATCTAATCACAAATGATGAGAGTGCAATTTCCTTATTACATAGTTAATTTGCTACAACAACACAATGTTCTGTGCAAATAGTGACGCTATGGGTCATATTATCCAACATCACTGTGATGATATAATTTGTGCAATAAATCAACCGCATCTACTCAATAATCATATTCTAAGGTCACTTAGATCTAACATGCTTCCGCTAAATAATTCCTAATCTAAGTTTGCATGCTTGAAAGTAAGTCTTTAAATAACAAACACGCAATATCACATATCGAACATATTGAGCCATCGAACCAATATAAATAAATAATTATTTAAACATGAATATAAACTAAACTAAATATCATACGTAAAAAGAACATAATCATGCTTTAAAATTAAATAACAAAACTAAATTAAATCATGCTTAAAATAATAAATAAACAACCTAGAATTATGACATGCTCAAATACAAATTTGGATGAGACGAGATACGTGTATCTTAAGTGGTACGTGGCATTGTATCCCGAGTGCAGACCATACTACCGTCCATTCGGAATCGGCTATGGAATTTACGTCCGGGTTTCCATCCGATATACCACAAAAGGGAACACATGTCCCGCTCATCCAACAATCAAATCATGCCTCAAACGACTCTCATGCAATTATATATCAAAAATAAATAAAATAAAATGAAAGAAGATAAGTAAAAAGGTGCCCTCAGGTCTAACCTCTTTTGTCGTCTCAAGAAAAGGGCGTTACCCGTCCGTTGGAAGGGCGAATGATCCGATACTTTTTCGATTTGTTTGCTCAATATTTTTCCTCGTTGTTTTGATGCTCGGGCTGCTGTTTTAAGTCCGTTTTACTGCTGTTTTGCTGCTGCATTTCAGGTCACCGTTTTGGTCTATTAATGGACTGTTTCGGGTGATTTAGGAGGCCATAGGGGTGCGGTTTTTTGTGATTTTTTAGGGGGGTATTGTGCAGTTTTTAGTGCAGTTTTTAGGTGTTTGGGGGACTGTTTTGAGGGCTAAAATTACTGCAAAAACGATAAGGTCAGTGGGCTGATTTGTGGCAGTAAAGGTGCAGTGCAGTGAGTGTTTTCTGGACTGTTTTGGGCGTTGAATGGGGACAGTGTGTGGGGGGGGGGCTGTTTGTGCAACTTTGGGGCAGTTTTGGGGCTGTTTTAAGGCTTGTTTAAGGGCTATGAACGAGGTTGAAGGTGCGGTAATGGGGGTTTATGTTCAGGGCTTGGGCGTGAAAGGTGTAAGGGTGAAGGGTGGTATACGACAATGAAGGGTGATCTTGGCTTGATGATTCGGCAATTGAGGCTTGAAGGAGATGCTTGGGCGTGAGCAAGAGGGCTTGGATGAGTGTCTTAGGCATGTGAGAGAGGTATATGTGCTAGGGTTGTGAATGAGAGTGAAGGTCTCTTTTTATAGGCAAAGGAGATGAGGCTTTCCTAATCCGATTAGGAGTAGGATTTCTATGGATGGTGACATCTCCTTAATAAGGAATAGATCTCGTTATTTTGGGTGGTGATTGGATTTGATTTGGTAGGGATTTGATTTGATTTCTTTTATTTAGGTAAGGATTTTACAAGATTTTAGCATGTGATAAATATGCATTTACCTTAATAAAGGGCATTTGGGCGTGGACTTAGTTTGACTTGGTGGGTTTGGGTATTTTGGGTTTGGTTTGGGTTTGGTAAGTGGTCTATGGGGGTCTTGGGCATAAGATAATCTTTGAAACGGAAGTCCAACAAGCAACCGAAGCTAAACAACTTGGATAAATCCATTAAAAATTCTATTTTCCAACTTTACCCTTCCAACTTTCGTTTCCTGTGACTTTCATGACTAAAGAAGTAGTTGTCTCCATACGAGACTCATCATCGGGCTGATATGTAAAAATGCAATGGCTACAGTCGCCCCCACTTTTATGGGACTTTTGCAGTGTGTGAAAATGATAATCCTATCAAAGTACGTGCAATGCATTTTTACTTACCTGGCTCGCCACCTGCCACTTGACTTGTCTGTTGCTCTGAACTGAATTTGATGATGTGCCATTCATGGCGTGCTAAACCCCGTACCTAGGGTGTCGCGGTAGTCCACATAGTCCTCAATAGTCCACAATACTCCACGGTTGTCCATATGGTCCATGGTAGTCCACATAATCCACGGTAGTCCTCGGTAGTCCACATATTCCACGATAGTCCACGGTAGTCCACAACACCTCACGATAGTCCACGGTAGTCCTCGGTAGTCCACATAATCCACGGTAGTCCACAACACTTCACGATAGTCCACGGTAGTCCACATAATCCATGATAGTCCTCGGTAGTCCACGGTAGTCCTCGGTAGTCCAAAACACTTCATGGTAGTCCACGACACTTCATGATAGTCCACGGTAGTCCACATAGCCCACGGTAGTCCTCGGTAGTCCATATAATCCACGGTAGTCCACGGTAGTCCTCGATAGTCCTCGGTAGTCCACATAATCTACGGTAGTCCTCGGTAGTCCACATAATTCACATGTCGTTCCTGGCGTGCTAACCCCATCCCTAGGGTGTCGTAGTGACGTCTCCGTACCTAGAGAGCCACAAATGTCTGAATAGTCCAACATGCCGTACCTGGCGTGCTAACTCCGTACCTAGGGCGTCGCTGTGGTCTGAATGCTAACCCCGTACCTAGGGTATCGCA
>SKCR01000602.1:0-31854 GCA_019454045.1 Zanthoxylum bungeanum | reverse complement strand
TACTGTTCCAGTTCTTTTAGTCCAATTGCAGATGTTACCGTCAAAATATGAAAAGCCCATTAAAGTCATTGTGTTTATGGACACAGGAGATCACATGAGCATGATGAATCCAACAGTTTTGCCTCCAGAGTCATGGATGGAGCATACAGAATATTTCAAAGCTGCTGATGGTGAAGTTTTCCATATGGATTTCATCACCAAGAAACCTATCGATATCCGGTTTTTTCATGATTGCATTGTTTGGACCAGAGTCATTGGCTCCAATTTACCGGATAAAGATATTTTGATTGGTTTTTATGTTTATCAACAAGCCCAGAAGCTTCAGATTCAACCTGATGGTATTCGGTTTAAAAGATTCATTAAACCATATACTATGGTTCCAAAATTATTCCAATCCTCTGCAGTGAGGGTGGATTTTGAAGAATTAAATAAGTAGTTTTCTCTGTTTTGGTCAGGGTCTCACAGTGACTTTAATCATCCAAAGCCACTATGGAGAAATAAGGATTTCTTTATTAAGCTTCATTTCAAGCTTAATGAGGATATCAACCCAACAAAGGCTTCACATCCGGGGATGACCCATTCGGACCTTACTGTGGCCCAGAATGAGTGTAACCAGTTGCTACAGCAAGGATTAATTGAGCCCACTGATGAGTGGTAAATCCATCACTATTTCCAATCATTTATCCTAAAATTTTGTATAGTTTCTTGAGTCTTGTGAACGTTTTGATGTATTTTGTGTTATTTTGCAGATAAATAAAGTTTAGGAAGCATTGGAGACAATTTTGGGGCAAAATGGACAAAATTGGACAAAAGGGCAATATCGTCATTTCGGTGTCGCGACGCTGAAGACTTGCGCGTCGCGACGCCCAGAATGCGCCGGACTTGCTAACTTGCGCCGTGGACACATGGACCAATCAGAGAAATTTGCTAACATGCACCGCTGCTAACATGCGCCGATCATGCTATCTCGCGTCGTGCCACGTGTCGCCATCACAACGGAGATGCTAAAATGCGCCGGTGCCACATGTCGCGATCTAACGTTGCCGACAATCACCCTCCACATGTCAGCGTGATCTCACCAATGACGTCATGAACAGTGCCACGTCATCGGATAAGGATCTGAGCTCTTAGCCGCCTCGCCACGTGTCAAGCCGTCATTGTGCCACGATTCACTGTAGCTGGCGTCGCGACGCTGGACCCTTATCCGCGCCTATAAATAGAGCTCGAAATTTCAGATTTCAGTGTACCTCTCCCTCCCACTTCTTTGATGTAATTAGGGAGTTCTTCTCTCTCTAAGTTTCTTTTAATTTAGTTTTGTAATTTTTAATTACGTTCGGTAATAATAATAATTTACTTTCTTTATTTTACAGTTTTTACTATTCACTATGAGGAGGTAACTTCCTTATGCTAGGGTGAAAGGTAATTCTTTTACTATTGCTATTTAGATTAATCTCCCTTAAAAATAATATATTCACTATTTAAAACCTGACTAATCAAGGATACCGCTATATTGGTCGGTTGGTAATTTAATTTAACATGGTTTAAACCTGACTAATCAAGAATACCGCCAGATTAGTCAGTTGGTAATTTTATTTTGGTTCCGCCTTTATGGCTGGTTTACTTTGGTTCCGCCTTTATGGCTGGTTTATTTTGGTTCCGCCTTTATGGCTGGTTGGACTTAAATTGACTTAATCAGGTTACCGCCTACATGGCTGGTTGGTAATAATCACAAGTTTATATATTATTTTACTGGGAGATATCTAAATAAGTAGTAGTAGAAATAATTCCTTTTACCTTAGCATTCTATTTTATTTTACTTTTAAGCTTTTACTTTACTGCAATTACATTTCAGCACTGTTACTTATGGCTTTTACTTTTAAGTTTTCATTAGCCCTAGCTATATGTCATAACTAAGTTAGTTATCTAGGGTTGTGATGAATTTCAATATACAGGTTTATAAGGGGTTAGATTATAATTTGGGTAATATAAAGATTATTTATTGAGTCTTAATCTTAATGCCTTTATTAATTGGCCACTAATTAAAATTGATAAGGTAAACTTAAAATGAACTAGACATAGGGATTTTAGGTTTAAGACCTTAGATTCAATAGCCCACGATCTTCCTTGAGGATAGATAACCTTTAATAGATTTCCTTACAGGATAGGAATATACCTGTCGGGCGGGGGTAGCCATAATTGGAACTTAAATTAATGAATCTAGGTAATTTGGTTGACATAGACATATGGTTCAATTGGATTATACTAGGTATTTGTAATTGACCATCGGAAAAGGCTTTTACATAATTTAGTGTTCCAGGTTAATAAATCAATATTTTACCCAACTAAGATAACCACTTCATCTTTAAATAATATTGGAATAAATCACAACCCTAGATAGTTTTTAATATTGAATTTTCTTAAAATCTACTTTCGAACAATTTTATTTACTTGTCTTTAAATTTAGAATCGTCGCCATTTCAAATTAATTAAACAACCTGTTAGATACTAGTAATCATTTGACCTCACAAAATTAATAGTTTATGTATTAAGTCCTCGTGGGATCGATACTTTTTATACTACTTGAACGATACGTACGCTTGCGTTATACGTGTGTGTTTACGCCGGTCAAGTTTTTGGCGCCGTTGCCGGGACTTATTTATCTTTTATTATTAGTTTAGGGGTTAGATACTTTTACATGTATCTAATTTCTTTTTACTTATTGTTATTGTTTTCTTGTGTTTCAGGTTCTCAGAAACTTCATGAGACGAACCAGAAGCTTTGAACTCCGACCGCTTGACCCAGAGATTGAAAGAACCATCAGACAGTTGAGAAGGGAAAGGCGAGAAGGCCAAGAAGCTTAGTCAACATGGAACCTGAACCTTGGAGGTTGCACCACCAATTCCCAATCGAGACAGAACCATTCCGGTGGTAGATGGCCTCATTTCCTGTATTGTACTTCCTCCTTTACCAGCAAATGCGGGTGACATCAAAACTTGCATTCAGATGATTCAGCAGACAGTTCAGTTTGGGGGAATGCAACTGAATCCTAATGCCCACATCAGCAACTTCCTGGAAGTTTGCGGCACGTTCAATTACAACCGAGGAGCTGAAGAAGCTATGAGGCTGAGAGTTTTCCCATATTCCTTGAAAGACAGGGCAAAAGCTTGGCTACATTCACTACCAGCTGGATCCATCACAACTTGGAACACTCTAGCCATTAAGTTCCTTGCAAAATACTTTCCACCAGCCAGAACTGCAAAGTTGAGAAATGACATCACATCCTTTGTGCAGCAAGATTCAGAATCCCTGTACGAAGCTTGGGAAAGATACAAAGATTTGCTCCGAAAATGTCCTCACCATGAGATTCCAAAATGACTTCAAGTCCAAACTTTCTATAATGGACTTTCTAGACTGATGAGAACCACAGTTGATGCTGCTGCTGGAGGAGCTTTGATGGCAAAAGGAGAAGATCAAGCCTGAGACCTAATTGAAGAAATGGCCAACAACAATTCCTTATGGCCAACAGAAAGGAGCATAATTCAAAGAATTGCAGGAATTTATGAAGTTGGAGCCAATACAGCAGTCAACACCAAGCTAGATCAAATATGCAAATTCATGGAGACTCTTACCACTGGATCCACAAGTTCACCATATGGAGGAGCACCAGAATCAAATCAACTTGAAGAAACGGTGAATTATGTCAACAATTTCAACAGGCAGGGGAACAATCCATATTCCAACACCTACAACCCAGGGTGGAGGAATCATCCTAATTATCATGGAGCAACAATTCAGGCCAACAGCAGAACTATCCACCACCCGAATTCCAGCAACAGAACAAAATCCAGGAGCTGGCAAATGAATCAGGAATAACAGATGTGTTGACCTACTTGAAAAAGATGGAAGCAAAACACGACTCTCAAGCAGCAAGATATGATGCTATGTTTCAAAATCAAGTAGCATTGACTCAAAGCCATTCAGCCTCTATCAAAGCACTAGAGAATCAAATCGGACAACTAGCCAATGCTCAGAATTACAGACCGCCAGATACCCTTCCTAGCAACACAGAGCCAAATCCAAGGAACCGAGGGAATGAGCAATGTCAAGCCATTACCTTAAAGAGTGGTACTGAGATCAACAAAGACGTCGGAATCAAGGCAACAATTGAAGATATTCCAAAAGATGCAGTCCCACAGATGGAGGAAAAAGATGCAAAGGAAAAAGAAAAAGAAAAGATCACTCCACCACCACCTTTTCCTCAGCTTCTTCAGAAAAACAAACTGGACAAACAGTTTGCTCGTTTCTTGGAGATTTTCAAAAAGCTGCACATTAACATACCATTTGCAGAAGCCTTGGAACAAATGCCCAGCTATGTAAAATTCATGAAAGACATTCTTTCACGAAAACAGAGATTGGGAGATTACGAGACATCAGCTTTGACAGAAGAATGCAGCGCCATCATTCAGAGGAAGCTTCCCCCAAAGTTGAAAGATCCTGGCATTTTCACTGTACCTTGCACCATTGGAGAACATTACATCGGTAAGGCTTTATGTGATTTAGGTGCCAGTGTTAATTTAATGCCTTTTTCTATTTACAGGAAATTACAAATTGGAGAAGCAATGCCTACATCGGTATCTTTGCAACTTGCTGATCGAACGCTCGCATTTCCAAGAGGAGTCGTTGAAAATGTGCTGGTCAAAGTTGACAAACTCATCCTTCCAGCAGACTTCATCATCCTTGACATGGAAGAAGATAAAGAAATACCTATCATTCTCGGGAGACCGTTCTTGGCTACAGGTCGAACCATTATTGATGTACAAAAAGGATAATTAACCATGAAGGTACAGGACCAAGAAGTAACATTTAATGTTTTCAAGGCCATGAATTTCCCAGATGATGAAAAGAAGGAGGAATGTTTCAAACTTGATGTGATACACAGTACCATTCAGAACTCCAATGCAATGCAAAGTTCTACTAACAAACTTAAAACATGTCAATTGCCTGTGGAGCTTAAAGATAAGGCATCTTTTGCACTGAAGGAGCCAATTCTTGCACTACAAGCAACAGAAGAGAAAAAGTTCCGCCAGCTCAACGAATTGGAGGAATTTCACAATCAGCCTTTTGAGGATGCCAAATTGTACAAATAAAAGGGCAAAAAAAGACATGATGAGAAGTTAATACGCATACAACTGGAACCAGGGCAGAAGGTACTGTTAAACAAATCAAGGGTGAAATTCTTCCCATGGAAGCCAAAATCACGGTGGTCAGGTCCATTTGTGATCACCAAAGTTTTACCAAAAGAGATGTTGAGATACATGATCCTGATACTAACAAAACTTTCAAGGTTAAAAACAAACGTGTCAAGCACTACTGGGGAGAATCATTTGGGCGACAAAAAGAAAGTGTCACACTTTCAGATCTAGCCTAACGTTCGAGAAGCCAAGTCTGGCTGACGACTTTAAACTTAGCACTTGCAGGGAGGCAACCCATGCAATTTGTGTATATATTGTGATTTGGTGTGATTTAATTTTGTGTGTTTAGTTTTTGCAGATTAAGTCATTTCAAGATGGAAGAAGTTCTCACAAATCTTCACAAGCAATTTTCTTTTCTCCCTCAAAAATCTCTGATGAAAGTCTACAAAGCTCGCTTGGAACGGATGAGGTTACTAACAATTCACGGTGTTCCTAATGATATTCGTTGGGTAATTGAAGCACGGGTCCGATTGGCAGGTGAGTCTTCTGACTCTTTTGTTTCGCATATGCCTGGTTTTGAAAAAAGCACTTATGCAAAGAAACGTAGAGCTAAGCAAAAGGGTGTTTGTTACAAATGTGCACGATGGAATTGCAATACTCGTTGTCGTTCTTTAGGAATGGTGTCTGATAATCGCGAAGACAAAATTAAATTCATTAGGGATGGCTTGAGTAAGGAGTCTTTAGATGATATATCTTTCGACTCTTGAGATGCATCCCAGTGGATATGTTCACATAGACTTTCGCAGATTACATACACAATTTGAAAAAGAAAGACAACAGTTAAGTCTTGGGAATCTGACTCAAAAAGACCCTGTTTGCCAATTTATAAGAAAATTGGATGGGAAGCTTGTCCCTAACGCATAGACGTTAATCAAGCTGAAAATTCTTGTACATATTATATCTCTTTATCTTTTCCTAATAATTGTGATTTGTTTTGTTATTTTCTTTTATTTCCTCCGACAGGATCCAGATCTTGTTGACTATCACGATCTATTTTACTATTTTGCTACTAATCGTCCTTTGGAAGATACTTGTGCTATTTTTACTCACCCTTTTCAGGTATTATAAATTCAACTCATCATTGCACTTTTGAAGACATCCAGAGTAAAAAATGGAAGCCACTTCAAGAAGACGAGTTGAAAACATTTGTGTGTTTTGCGGTAGTACTGTTGGTACTAAACCACAATACATAGAAGCAGCACATGAATTGGGTCGAGTCTTAGCTGCAAGGAATATGCACTTAATATATGGAGGAGGCAATCTTGGACTAATGGGGATTGTTTCAAAGGCCGTACATGAAGGAGGCAGTCACGTTTTGGGAATCATCCCAAAACCCTTGGCAGAGGCAAATCTTATTGAACCATCAAACGGAGAGGAATTAATCGTGCCAGGTATGTTTGAACGACTGGTAGAAATGATTAACATTGCTGATGCTTTTATTGCTTTGCCAGGTGGCTTGGGCATATTGGAAGAAATTTTTATTGTACTATCTTGGGCGAACCTAAACATACACCAGAAACCAATTGGGCTGTACAACGTTGATAGGTTTTATGATTTTCTTTGTGTGTTTCTTGATGATGCTCGAAGAAATGGGTTCGTGTCAAAACCTTTAAAAGAACTCCTATTTACTGCCAGAACTGCTCCAAATCTAATTGACCAACTCATAGCCTATTAATCAAAAGTTGACCCTATCATTTCAAAGATAAATTGGTCCGAGGACGATCGTGGTAAGAGGCGTAGAATTAATCTGGATCTTAACCTTTAATTTCCTGTAGATTTTCAGCTAACCAGGTACGACCTTCTAAACTCTTCTTCTACTTTTTAAGACATTGGGAACAATGTCTCATTTAGGTTTGAGGGAGGAAATTAGTTGATTAGTATCTTGTTTTTAGTTTGTATGTTGTTTTTATTTTCAGTCCGAAAATTTTCGAAAAATACAAAAAAATTGAAAAAAATTTCAAAAATTACAAAAATATTTTGTGTTTTTTTTTTTTTTGTGTTTTTTGTTTTGACTAAAAATGTGAAATTGGTGAGAGGTAGCTGAGTAAGGAATTCCCATTCCTGATACGTATCTCAAACCATTTATTTCGAAACAAGTTAATTTTTATTTATTTCATTTAAATTATTTAATTTGTAAATTCTCCTTAACACTGACTAAAATGGATATTCATATGCTCAATTTGCAGGTATTATCAATATGCATAGTAACATACGAACATGAGCTGTAATTGAAAAGTTTGTAATATTCCGTGCTCTAGTTTAATTGGAGGAAGCATCTATAAATAGCAATGAATAAATAAATAAATAAATAAATAAATAATCTGAGATCCGAGTTATTAAGTCTGTAAGGGTGTTTTAACACCTAGTATCCTAAAACCAACTGGTTTGGGAGTCACTGGCCCAAAGCTCGCTACATGGATCGAAGATGCTGCAAAAATATATATATCTGAAGTCTGAGTAATTAAGTTCGTAGGGGTGTCTTAACACCTGGTGCCCTAAAGCCAACTGGTTTGGGAGCCACCGACCCAAAACTCGCTACATAGACGGAAAAATATTGTATATAAATAAAAAATAGAGAAAAATCAAAGAAAAAAATCAGAAAAAAATTATTCCATTGCTACAACAAGGTGTGAAATCTGATAGAACTTTAGGACAAAAATATTACTCTCTTATCAACTGCACTTATGACTGTTGTGGGCAAAAATGAGTTGTTTAATATTTTGTTGGCTGTGTAAATGAAGAATGGTAAATATAATCGGAGAATTTACTTATTCGATAATTTAGAAAGAAATAAAACAACTAGTAACTTGGAGTAGAAGTTTAACCTGATTAGTTACTAACTTCTTTATTCTCTTTTCTCTTGTCTTTTTGCTTTTGTGTGCATTAGTTTTAATACATTTTTACTTTTGTAAAATATTTGAGGGTATCATTGCTGTAAACCCTCACGAGACTAAAACTCGTCCACTAGGTACACCTAGGGGTTTAAAGGCTTGTTGCATACGCTAAATGCAACCGTGATCCCTACGAAAGTGGCTTAGTTAAATTTTAAATATGTTATTTTATTCTATGTTTTGCTCGAGGACTAGCAAAATGTTAGGTTTGGGGGTGTGATGAGTGGTAAATCTATCACTATTTCCCACTCATTTATCCTAATATTTTGTATAGTTTCTTGAGTCTTGTGAACGTTTTGATGTATTTTGTGTTATTTTGCAGATAAATAAAGTTTAGGAAGCATTGGAGACAATTTTGGGGCAAAATGGACAAAAGGGCAAAATCATCATTTCGGTGTCGCGACGCTGAAGACTTGCGCGTCGCGATGCCCAGAATACGCCGGACTTGCTAACTTGCGCCGTGGACACATGGACCAATCAGAGAAATTTGCTAACATGCGCCGCTGCTAACATGCGCCGATCATGCTATCTCGCGCCGTGCCACATGTCGCCATCACAACGGAGATGCTAAAATGCGCCGGTGCCACGTGTCGCGATCTAACACTGCCAACAATCGCCCTCCACATGTCAGTGTGATGTCACCAATGACGTCATGAACAGTGCCACGTCATCGGATAAGGATCTGAGCTCTTAGCCGCCTCGCCACGTGTCAAGCCGTCATTGTGCCACGATTCACTGTAGCTGGCGTCGCGACGCGAAACTGTTCCAGCGTCGCGACGCTGGACCCTTATCCGCGCCTATAAATATAGCTTGAAATTTCAGATTTCAGTGTACCTCTCCCTCCCACTTCTTTGATGTAACTAGGGAGTTCTTCTCTCTCTAAGTTTCTTTTAATTTAGTTTTGTAATTTTTAATTACGTTCTGTAATAATAATAATTTACTTTCTTTATTTTACAGTTTTTACTATTCACTATGAGGAGGTAACTTCCTTATGCTAGGGTGAAAGGTAAATCTTTTACTATTGCTATTTAGATTAATCTCCCTTAAAAATAATATATTCACTATTTAAAACCTGACTAATCAAGGATACCGCTATATTGGTCGGTTGGTAATTTAATTTAACCTGGTTTAAACCTGACTAATCAAGAATACCGCCAGATTGGTCAGTTGGTAATTTTATTTTGGTTCCGCCTTTATGGCTAGTTTACTTTGGTTCCGCCTTTATGGCTGGTTTATTTTGGTTCCGCCTTTATGGCTGGTTGGACTTAAATTGACTTAATCAGGTTACCGCTTATATGGCTGGTTGGTAATAATCACAAGTTTATATATTCTTTTACTGGGAGATATCTAAATAAGTAGTAGTAGAAATAATTCATTTTACCTTAGCATTCTATTTTATTTTACTTTTAAGCTTTTACTTTATTGCAATTACATTTCAGCACTGCTACTTATGCCTTTTACTTTTCAGTTTTCATTAGCCCTAGCTATATGTCATAACTAAGTTAGTTATCTAGGGTTGTGATGAATTTCAATATCACAAGTTTATAAGGGGTTAGATTATAATTTGGGTAATATAAAGATTTATTTATTGAATCTTAATCTTAATGCCTTTTTATTAATTGACCACTAATAAAATTGATAAGGTAAACTTAAAATGAACTAGACATAGGGATTTTAGGTTTAAGACCTTAGATTCAATAGCCCACGATCTTCCTTGAGGATAGATAAACCTTTAATAGATTTCCTTACAGGATAGGAATATACCTGTCGGGCGGGGGTAGCCATAATTGGAACTTAATCTTAATGAATCTAGGTAATTTGGTTGACATAGACATATGGTTCAATTGGATTATACTAGGTATTTATAATTGACCATCGGAAGATGTTTTTACATAATTTAGTGTTCCAGGTTAATAAATCAATATTTTACCCAACTATAAGATAACCACTTCATCTTTAAATAATATTGGAATAAATCACAACCCTAGATAGTTTTTAATATTGAATTTTCTTAAAATCTACTTTCGAACAAATTTATTTACTTGTCTTTAAATTTAGAATCGTCGCCATTTCAAAATAATTAAACAACTTGTTAGATACTAGTAATCATTTGACCTCATAAAATTAATAGTTTAGGTATTAAGTCCTCGTGGGATCGATACTTTTTATACTACTTGAACGATACGTACGCTTGCGTTATACGTGTGTGTTTACGCCGGTCACCCATAACTTCTGATTGGGCTTGCCAAGCCTTTTATGTGGATAAGCGGTTAGAGAAGGCCTGTGGAAAGAAAGGTCTGGTAATAAACTATAAGCCTCTCAATGCTTTCTTAAAAGATGATAATTTTCCTTTGCCCAAGATCAATTCACTATTTGTTCATATCAGAGAAGCCCACATCTTCTCAAAGTTTGATAAAGATCTTCCAGCCCATAATGCATCATACACTAGTGTACATTGACGACTTACTTCTTTTCTCAAAAGATGTTGAGTCACACTACCAGCTCTTATATCAAATCAAAGATATTGCCCAAATTCATGCAACCCATACTTTGCAGAAAGATTCCCTGCTATGGAAATCTACTCAAATGACTACTGTAAAGTATCTAAAGAAGTTCGTTAAGAGTCTCTTAGTCTCAAAAATCTCAAGACATAAGATTTTACGGGACCATGGCCTTGCCTCTTTACATCCTATCACAATGACAGATGTTGCTCGTACTATCTAAGCTTGGATAATGGAGAACTTCCTTCTCCCAGAAGAAATCGTAGTTTTCAGCCCATATAAAAAGAAGTTCATATCAGATGGAAAAATCCAAGAACTTCATCAAATCATGACATCCTTCCCAGAAGAGCTCTGCCTTGATAATGAAGATACTAAGGAAAAGATATAGGAAAAACTCTCTAGATGGCCAGTTTGTTCTAGAGCCATGATTGATCCCACTTATTTCTTAAATCTAAAAGATGATTTTTATGGCAGTCTCTTTAATCATTCAGGTGCTCCGTTACCTAGTGAGATTACAGAAGACATTTTTGGAGCTCCCCCTTCAAATTTCCACAAATGGTGTTACATTCTCAGAAGTATTTGGGACGGAAAATTTGATGGAATGTCCCAGTACAAAGATAATGTTGCAGTCGTTCATTGTGGTTTCGAAATCTTTCACTCCACGGTGTTTATCAAAAATCATAACTTCTTCCAACACTACAAGTGGAACATGGTGATCTTTTTGAGCTCGGCTTCCTTGATGGTTTTGTCCTAGGGAAAAGTCCTATACAGCCAGACTGTTTAGGAATTGACAAAGGATGCCTTAATGATCCCAATGTCAGTTCTATATTATCTACATGGTATAGACGCCACGGGAGCATCAATGTTTGGATTGAGACAATTTCACCTGAATGGATAGATTATTATCTATCTGTTCATCCTCTCATACATCTCATCTGGATCATCCCCTCTCAGTATCTCTGTGATTAGAGATTGGTTCATTGGCCATCAAGACCAAAAGTCAGAAAATATAATGGCAATGATAACATATTTCCTTCTACTTTTACCTCACACCACACCTGCAAGATAAGAGCCCTTTCCGCAGATAATGTTCGTCGAAGTCTTGAATGCAACAAAGCAAATAAAGCTTGGTGGTGATTCACTACCATTGAGGAATCATCAAGATGCATCATACAAGGATATAATAAGATTGATTTTCCTAACAGTCTTACGTCACAAATCATCAATGGAGATATTCCAATGACTGACCAGGCAAAGACCCTTTGGGAAGAATACCAGTATGAAGATGATCCTCTCCTAGCTCTCCAACCAAACAATTACCCCCTCCATAATCGAGTTGGAACCGATTAATAGGGTACCCTATTTAATTGGGTAGGTTCCGGTTCCACTTAGTTAGGAACCGATTTTCGCCAGGTAGGTTCCGATTCCATGCGGAACCGGAACCGAAACCGATTTTGCTCACCCCTGATACCATGTTAGCATCAGACCATCAAGCCACTTTAGTAATGATTTCAAGCCCACTTTGCATATCATCAAGCCAAGGGTTTTTTCTAGAAACATTGAAAATTTTACTGTCAAATTATGAAATTCGGATTTAAGTGAAGCGGATAAAATCTCCACTGGTTCCCCAAGGGGCGTGGCTTGATGGTGTAGGGATCATGATCTCACCTTAAGGTCCTGGGTTCGAATCCAGAAAGTGCGTTTCTAGTAAGAGCTTGGGACATGGGGGTTTTACCTGCTGCGCTTAAGCCCAAAATGGATGGTTTGGCGGTGAGGTTTCCAACGATTCCAAAAAAAAAAAAAATTCTACACTGGCCACTACTCTGGTAACCAAAGGTATCAAATATCATTGGGTACAAACATGCAACTTTGAGCATTGAATATGCAACTTAAACCATTAAATATGCAAACTCTACCAATAAACATGTAACTAATTTCATGTTTTGAAAAGTTTCATGTTTATTGGCAGAGTTACATGTTTAATAATTTAAGTTGCATGTTTAATGGCAAAAATTACATGTTTGACCCAAAAGTATCAAATACCCTTGTGGTACTATAGATTGGCCCTTCTACATTCCCCAAAACGGATAAATATGTCTCATAATTCGAGCCGTATAAAAGTACATTCAATTAGCATCCCCACAGTAAGTCATACTTACCGCTAATTTTTTGTTATCATTGTTGTAAATGCTACCAATTGATAAATTAATAAATATATATAATATATGGAGTTGTGTTAAATATAATTATTATTTATTAAGAAAAAATATTATTAAATTCGTACAATTTTCTCATTCTTAAATGCTCTCATTGCGGTCCAAACTTGAAACCCACCCAAATTGGATGAAATTGTAGACAAAATTCTAAATCAACAAACCAAATAAAAGATTTTATTTTCACCAGGTGGTGATTTAGGTTTTCGAGACTTGATATGATCATTTTCCTTTGAAAAGTTTTAACATATCTCAATACAAAAAAATTCATTATTGACTGAATTTTCGTTGGATGTTATCCAAGGAAAAAATTTTATCGGTAAACAACTTGTCATTAAATATTAACGATGAACGTTCTATCCGTTTGTAAATTAATAACATAATTTTTGGATTTTACCGATAGAAATTTCTGTCAATTATGTCCGTAAATTAATCTTTTTAAAAAAATATTTTTAAATATTAAGTCAATTATCAGCGGAATAATTTCTATTGATAAACTCAAAAATTCCAATATTCCATCTCTAATAGATGGCGCCATAAATTAACATCATATTTAGCTACATATATTTCCGTTGAAAATTCATCAATATTTTTTTAACGATGTTTTTTTTTAAAAAATAAAAATTTATCAATATAATTTAATAGTTTATTGTAGTGTCTCAATACAAATAAACTACTCTAAATGAGAGAGCCAAATGCACAACTTTAGTACTAGATAAATTTTATTCATTGAAGAGTCCTCCTAACCGGGGAAAAAATACTTATCAAATGGTTCTTAATATAAATAAAATTCTCCAAATAAAAGAGTCAAATGCCTAACTTACATGACAAACTTTGTTCACTAAAGAATTCTCCTATCCGGAAAGAGCTATCTTCCTTTGATAAGTTTTAACACAACCCTAATTTTTTTTTTATTTTTATCCGAGTTTGAGCTCAATATAAATAAAATGCTCCAAATGAGAGCCAAAATCATAACTCATAAGATAAACTTTGTTCACTAAAGAGTTCTTCTAATTGAAAAAACTCATCTCGTTTGATGTGTTTTAACACAATTGTCCTCCTTTATCTGAACTTGAGCTAAATTTAAATAAACTCTGCAAATGAGAGAGCCAAATACCTAACTTACATGACAAAGTTTGCTCACTAAAGAGTTCTCTTAATTGAAAAGAAATATTTCACTCATAAAATCATATGATGGTATAAGATGATTTTTTCAAATCCGGCTCAATTTTAACAAATTTCGGGCTACTTCAACTACGGTAGATGAATGCTCATTTAAATCGAAATTATAATTTTTTTGTGAAAACGTTACTGTTGGGGTTGGTATTCTGAGACCTGAGTGTGAATCCTTATAGTATTTTTGACATTTTCATAAATACAAATAATCAATTTTTTTTCATAATATTACTCATTTAATGGTAGTACCTCTTATCTTTTATATTCATATTAGACATCTAAATTAGTTTAAAAAACTAACTGAGGTTTAGTGATGTATATATTACATAAAGACTCAAGAATATACAGTAGTCAAGCGGTTACAATGATACTTGTAATTGACATTGAGAGGTGTTTCTACTTGTAATATTGTTGTGATATTTTATATCATATCGCAAGTGTACGGTGTCAAGTTTTAATAAAGATGAGTTTAGAGTGTCGAACCCACAGGGATTGCGTTAAACTCACACTAAATACTATAATTGATAATCCTAACTTTATTTAGAAGATAAATAATAAAGATTTCATTAAATAAATAAAATATAAAAAATAATTATATAGGAGGAACCAATACGATAGAGACTCTGGAGTCTGATTTCACCTAGCTATCCCCTATGTATTTGTCATGCCAATCAACTTGTTCAGTTGTATTTTTTATAAGTCAAGAATCCTTACGTATTCACTCCCTCTCCCGAGTATCAGTGAAAATATTATCAATTACAGACTTCGATATCCCTATAAAAATCTAGTAATTAACAACTCATTACGTCTTGTGATTCTATGTTAACGACTTCAAATGAACTATATATTCTCCCGAACTCTATAGAATCCTAGGTCATATTCTCTAAATCTATTCAAAATCCCATCTCCCGAGTGATAGATTCTAAACATGCATCATCTCAAATTATGGCCAGCAACCAAGAAGCATTAAACTCAAAAGAATATAAATAAACTGAATAAAACTTCATAACAAAATTGACAAACAATACAAAGGTTCAAGCATCAATTACATCATTCTTCAGAACTAAGGAGTTAGTTCATGACTTAAAGATAAAAATAATAAAAACATGTCAGGAATCTAATGGAAATCATTAGAGTTCTAAGAAAGAAACAAGAAGATAAAACCTGAATTGAATCCGTTCCTCTTCGGACGTCACCGCTTTCATCTCCTATTGTCGCTCTTCAATCCTCCTCCTTGGATCTCTCTAAAAATAAGTGTTTTGTATTTCGTGCTGTGTATTAGCCTTCTCTTTTAGTCTTGGATGAACTTATGTATTTATAATAAAGCCTTGGAGTCATTGTGCATCTAAAACCCAAGAATTTGGTATTTTTGGGTTCTGCGGGGCGCCGCGGCACCAAAAAGTTGGCGCTGCGGCGCCAATCTCTCTGGAACTATGTATGGGACGCTGGAGGCACCGCGGCGCCAAGAACTTAGGCACTGCGGTGCCAGTGAATTCTTTCTCTGGCTCTCGCGTCTCTGCTCTTCCCGCGCGCGTCTCGATGCATCCGTATGGTCCCAAAACAAGTATAAATGTCTTAAGATCCATGTATTAATGCTTCATATAATTAAAACATAAAATAACTATAAAATACATTAAATGATACAAAAACTAACTAAATACTAAGCTAAAAATACATGAATACGTTGGTATAAATCATACTTATCAAATATCTTCTCAGATAAAGTTCTTGATCGAGATTTGCTGATACAGGTCGGTTAGTAAAATATGTTGAGACCAATACATATCGTATATCAAGATTTTACCTGATGGTTTATCCCAATGAACCATGAGTCTTTGGAAACTGGTATAGACATGTAGGTGTTTATTTGATGACTGGTTCATTTGTCTGCTCCTGGCCTTTGTTCTGTTGCTGGAATCCAGGTGGTGGATAGTTTCGCTGTTGGCCTGAATTGTTGCTCCATGAAAAATTAGGATGATTCCTCCACCCTGGGTTGTAGGTGTTGGAATATGGATTGTTCCCCTACCTGTTGAAATTGTTGACATAATTCACCGTTTCTTCAAGTTGATTTGATTCTGGTGCTCCTCCATATGTGAACTTGTGGATCCAGTGGTAAGAGTCTCCATGAATTTGCATATTTGATCTAGCTTGGTGGTTGACTGCTGTATTGGCTCCAACTTCATAAATTCCTGCAATTCTTTGAATTATGCTCCTTTCTGTTGGCCATAAGAATTAATGTTGGCCATTTCTTCAATTAGGTCCCAGGCTTGATCTTCTCCTTTTGCCATCAAAGCTCCTCCAGCAACAGCCATCAACTGTGGTTCTCATCAGTCCAGAAAGTCCATTATAGAAAGTTTGACTTGAAGCCATTTTGGAATCTCATGCTGAGGACATTTCCGGAGCAAAATCTTTGTATCTTTCCCAAGCTTCGTACATGGATTCTGAATCTTGCTGCACAAAGGATGTGATGATGTCATTCTCAACTTTGCAGTTCTGGCTGGTGGAAAGTATTTGCAAGGAATTTGGGGCTAGAGTGTTCCAAGTTGTGATGATGGATCCAGCTGGTAGTGAATGTAAGCCAAGCTTTTGCTCTGTCTTTCAAGGAATATGGGAAATAAAACTCTCGCCTAATAGCTTCTTCAGCCCTCCTCGGTTGTAATTGAACGTGCCGCCAAACTTCCAGGAAGTTGCTGATGTGGGCATTAGGATCTTCAGTTGCATTTCCCCAAACTGAACTCGTCTGCTGAATCATCTGAATGAAAGTTTTGATGTCACCCGCATTTGCTGGGTAACGGAGGGAAGTACAATACATGAAATGAGGCCATATACCACCGGAATGGTTCTTCTCGAATGGGGGAATTGGTGGTGAAACTCCAAAGGTTCAGGTTCCATGTTGACTAAGGCTTCTTGGCCTTCTCGCCTTTCCCTTCTCAACTGTTTATGGTTCTTTCATTTTCTGGGTCAAGCGGGTCGAAGTTCAAAGCTTCTGGTTCGTCTCATGAAGTTTCTGAGACCTGAAACACAAGAAAACAAAAAAAGCAATAAGTAAAAAGAAATTAGATACAAGTAAAAGTATCTAACCCCTAAACTAATAATAAAAGATAAATAGTCCCCGGCAACGGCGCCAAAACTTGACCGGCGTAAACACACACGTATAACGCAAGCGTACGTATCGTTCAAGTAGTATAAAAAGTATCGATCCACGAGGACTTAATACCTAAGTTATTAATTTTATGAGGTTAAATGATTACTAGTATCTAACAGGTTGTTAATTGATTTGAAATAGCTACGATTCTAAATTTAGAGACAAGTAAAATAAATTGTTCGAAGGTAGATTTTAAGAAAATTCAATATTAAAAACTATCTAGGGTTGTGATTTATTCCAATATTAATTAAAGATGAAGTAATTATCTTATAGTTGGGTAATATATTGATTTATTAACCTGGAACACTAATTTATGTAAAAGCCTCTTCCGATGGTCAATTACAAATACCTAGTATAATCCAATTGAACCATATGTCTATGTCAACCAAATTACTAGATTCATTAAGATTAAATTCCCAATTATGGCTACCCCCGCCCGACAGGTATATTCCTATCCTGTAAGAAATCTATTTAAAGGGTATCTATCCTCAAGGAAGATCGTGGGTTATTGAGTCTAAGGTCTTAAACTTAAAAATCCCTATGTCTAAGTTCATTTTAAGTTTACCTTATCATTTTATTAGTGGCCAATTAATAAAAAGGCATTAAGATTAAGACTCAATAAATAAATCTTTATATTACCCAAATTATAATCTAACCCTTATAAAACCGTGATATTGAAATCATCACAACCCTAGATAACTAACTTAGTTATGAACATAGCTAGGGATAATAAAACTTAAAAGTAAAAGCCATAGTAACAGTGCTGAAAAGTAATTGCAGTAAAGTAAAAGCTAAGCTTAAAATAAAATAAAATAGAATGCTAAGGTAAATGGAATTATTTCTACTACTACTTATTTAGATATCTCCCAGTAAAATAATATATAAACTTGTGATAATATTTTACCAACCGACCAATCTGGCGGTATCCTGATTAAGTCAAATTAAGTCCAAACCAGCCATATAGGTGGTAATATTTGTCCATAATCCAGCCATAAAGGCGGTACCAAAATAAATTACCAAACCGACCAATCTGGCGGTATCCTTGATTAATCAGGTTTAAACCAACAGAAAGTAAACTTACCAACCGAACCAATATAGCGGTTCCTTGATTAGTCAGTTTAAACCAGATTAAATTGAATTCCAACGACCAATATAGCGGTATCCATTATTAATCAGTATTTAAATAGTAAATATTATTTTTAAGGGAGATTAATCTAAATAGTAACAGTAAAATAATTACCTTTCACCCTAGCTGGGGAAATTACCTCCTCATGGTAAACTAGTAAAAAAACTGTAAAAGTAAAGAGAAAGTAAATTACTATTATTACAAAACGTAATTAAAAAATTAAATTACAAAAGTAAAAAAAATTAAAAACTAAAATATTCTAGAGAGAGAAATTCTCTTTTTACACGGATTAGAAGAGAGAGAATTGGTCCCTAAATCTGAAATTTCGCGTTGATTTATAGAAAATTTTGGTTCCAGCGTCCCGAGACGCTAGAATAGTTCGACGTGCACGCTGAGGAGGCGACACGTGGCAAGGCGGCTGACTGTTCACGCGACACGTGGCAAGGCGGCTAAGACTCAATTATTGTGATGACGTCATGATGACGTCATGTTGATGTGGCGCTGACGTGGCGATGACGCGGCATGCAATTGTCGGTACAATAGGATTGCGAAACGTGGCGACACGTTTCACTCTGTGATGGCTAATGCTGACGTGGCAAGTTGACTCTGTTGACCAAGTGACGTGGCTGATGAAGTGGCGTGACAATGCACAATTGACTCGTTGACCGCTGACATGGATGATGACGAGGCGACACGTGTCAAGTCTGAGTGTCGGCAAGCGTATGATGATGACACGTGGCACGACGAACGTTAGTAGATTGTTGATGATGGTGACACGTGGCACGGCAACACGTTAGCAAAGTCAAATTTCTCAAATTCTGACCAGTTGACCAGGCGCATGTTAGCAAGTCTGGCGCATGTTAGGCGACGCGACGCTGAAGTTCTTGGCGTCGCGACGTTGAAATGACGAAAATTCCCTTTTTGTCTAATTTTGTCCGTTTTTGCCCAAATCACCTCCAGAATGCTCCTGCAAACTTTATTTATCTACAAAATAACACAAAACACATCAAAATATTCACAAAACTCAAGAAACTATACACAATATTAGGTTAAATGAGTGGGAAATAGTGATATAAATACCACTCATCACACCCCCAACCTAACATTTGCTAGTCCTCGAGCAAAATACAGATAAAATAACATAATAAAATTTAACTAAGCCATTTTCGTAGGGATCACGGTTGTATTTAGCATATGCAACAAGCCTTTAAACCCCTAGGTGTCCCTAGTGGACGAGTTGTAGTCTCGTGAGGGTTTACATAATGATACCCACAAACATTTTACAAAAGTAAAAAGGTTAAAACTAATGCACACAAAAGCAAAAAAACAAGCAAAAGAGAATAAAAAAGTTAGTAACTAATCAGGTGAAACTTCTACTCCAAGTTACTAGTTGTTTTGTTTCTTTCTAAATTACCGAATAAGTAAATTCTCGATTATATTTACCCTTCTCATATACACAGCCAACAAAATATAAACAACTCATTTTGCCCACAACAGTCATAGTGCAGTTGATAAGAGAATAATATTTTTGTCCTAAAGTTTTATCAGATTTCACACCTTTGTAGCAATGGAATAATTTTCTGATTTTTTTTTCTTTGATTTTTGATTTTTCTATTTTTTTTTTTTTTACAAATACCTTCCGTCTATGTAGCGAGTGTTGGGTCGGTGACTCCCAAACCAGTTGGCTTTAGGGCACCAGGTGTTAAGATACCCCTACGGACTTAATTACTCAGACTTCATATATATATATTTTGCAGCATCTTGATCCATGTAGCGAGCTTTGGGCCAATGACTCCCAACCAGTTGGTTTTAGGGCACTAGGTGTTAAAAAACCCTTACAGACTAATAACTCGGATCTCGGATTTTTTTTTATTCCATCACTTTTAGATGCTTCCTCCAATTAAACTAGAGCACTGAATATTACAAACTTTTCAATTTAGCTCATGTCCGTATGTTTCTATGTATGTTGATAATACCTGTCAAATGAGCATATTAAGATCCATTTTAGTCAGTATTATGGAGAATTCACAAATTAAATATTCAAAATGAAATAAACAAAAATTAACTGTTTCGAATAAATGGTTTGAAATACGTCTCAAGAGTGGAAACTCCTTACTCGGCTATTTCTACCAATTTCACCTTTTTAGTTAAAAAAAACACAAAAATGCAAAATATTTTTGTAATTTTTGAAAATTTTTCATTTTTTTTGTATTTTCGAAAAATTTTGGACTAAATAAAAACAACATTCAAATTAAAAACAAGGTACTAATCAACTAATTCCCTCCCCAACACCTAAATGAGACATTGTCCTCAATGTCTTAAACAGTAGAAGAAGAGTTTAGAAATTACACTGGCTCGCTGAAATTTCAGGACAAAATTAAAGGTTAAGATCCAGTAATTCGACGCCTCTTACCACGATAGTCCTCGGACAATTTATCTGAAATGATAGGGTAAACTTTGGTTCATAGGCTATGAGTTGGTCAATTAGATCTGGAGCAGTTCTGGCAGTAAATAGGAGTTCTTTTAAAGGTTTTGATATGAACCCATTTCTCCGAGCATCATCAAAGAACACACAAAGAAAATCATAAAACCCATCAACGTTATACAGCCCAATGGTTTCTGGTGTATGTTCAGGTTCGCCCAAGATAGTACAATAAAAATTTCCTCCAATGTGCCCAAGCCACTAGCAAAGCAATAAAGCATCAGCACGGTTAATCATTTCCACTAGTCGTTCAGACATACCTGGCACGATCAGTTCCTCTCCGTTTGATGGTTCAATAAGATTTGCATCTGCCAAGGGTTTTGGGATGATTCCCAAAATGTGACTACCTCCTTCCTGTACGGCCTTTGAAAGGATCCCCATAAGTCCGAGATTACCTCCACCATATATTAAGTGCATATTCCTTGCGGCTAAGACTCGTCCCAATTCATGTGCTGCTTCTATGTATGTGGTTTAGTACCAACAATACTACCGCCAAAACACACAAATGTTTTCAACTCGTCTTCTTGAAGTGGCTTCCATTTTTTACTCTGGATGTCTTCAAAAGTGCAATGATGAGTTGAATTATAATACCTGAAAAGGGTGAATAAAAATAGCACAAGTCTTCCAAATGACGATTAGTAGCAAAATAGTAAAATAGATCGTGATAGTCAACAAGATCTGGATCCTGTCGGAGGAAATAAAAGAAAATAACAAAACAAATCACAATTATTAGGAAAAGACAAAGAGATATAATTACAAGAAACGTAGCTGCTTGATTGATGTCTATGCGTCAGGGACAAGCTTCCCATCCAATTTTCTTATAAATTGGCAAACAGGGTCTTTTTGAGTCAGATTCCCGAGACTTAATGTTGTTTTTTTTTGAAATTGTGTATGTATATTGCGAAAGGCTATGTGAACATATCCACTGGGATGCGTCTCAAGAGTCGAAGATATATCATCTAAACACTCCTTACTCAAGCCATCCCTAATGAATTTAATTTTGTCTTCGCGATTATCAGACACCATTCCTAAAGAACGACAACGAGTATTGCAATTCCATCGTGCACATTTGTAACAAACACCCATTGCTTAGCTCTACGTTTCTTTGCATAGGTGCTTCTTCCAAAACCAGGCAGATGTGAAATAAAAGATCAGAAGACTCACCTGCCAATCAGACTCGTGCTTCAATTACCCAACGAATGTCATTGGGCACACCATGGATCGTCAGTAGTCTCATTCGTTCCAAGCGAGCTTTTTAAACTTTCATTAGAGATTTTTGAGGGAGAGAAGGAAATTGTTTGTGAAGATTTGCGAGAGCTTCTTCCATCTTGAAATGACTTAATCTGCAAAAACTAAACACACAAAATTAAATCACACCAAATCACAATATATACAAAAATTGCATGGGTTGCCTCCCTGCTAGCGCTAAGTTTAAAGTCGTCAGCTAGACGTGACTTCTCGAACGTTTATGCTGGATCTGAAAGTGTGACACTTTCTTTTTGTCGCTCAAATGATTCTCCCCAGTAGTGCTTGACACGCTGACTGTTAACCTTGAATGTGTTGTTGGTATTGGGATCAGTAACTCAACAGCTCCATATGGTAAAACCTGAGTGATCACAAATGGTCCAGACCACCTAGATTTCAACTTTCCAGGGAAAAGTTTCAATCTCGAGTTGTACAACAACACCTGCTGCCTTGGTTCCAACTGTCTGTGCCATTTTTCGGTCATGCCATTTTTTGGTCTTTTCCTTGTATAATTTGGCATTGTCATAAGCCTGTAGGCGAAATTCCTCCAATTCTTGAGTTGGTGAAGTCTTTCTCTCCTGCAGCTTGTGAGTCAAGATTCAACTTCTTCAGTGCCCAGTACGCCTTGTGTTCAAGCTCAACTGGCAGATGGCATGCTTTCCCAAACACCAATCGATATGGGGACATACCAATGGGTGTCTTGTAAGCTATTCGGTAGGCCCATAATGCATCATCTAGTTTTGTTGACCAGTCCCTCATTGTTGATCCAACGGTCTTTCTAGGATTCTCTTGATCTCCCTATTTGAAACCTCAACCTGTCCATTTGACTGTGGATGGTAAGCAGTGGCAATTTGTGAGTAACTCCATATTTGGATAGGAGTGCATCAAGTATCTGTTGCAGAAATGTGAGCCACCATCGCTGATAATTGCTCGAGGTGTTCCGAACGAGTGAAAATGTTCTTTTTTAGGAATTTGATCACCACTTTTGAATCATTGGATGGCAGTGCAATTGCTTCAACCCATTTGGAGACGTAGTCTACAGCAACCAGGATGTACATGTTTCCAAATGATGGAACAAAGGGTCCCATGAAATCAATACCCCATACATCGAATATCTCCACTTCCAGAATGTTTTGCAACGGTCCTTCGTTTCTCTCGAAATATTCCCCGTTCTCTGGCACCTGTCACATTGAAAAGCAAAAATATAAGCATCTTTAAAAAGTGTGGGCCAGAACAAACCTGATTGAAGGACTTTGGCTGCAGTTTTTTTCCGCTGAAGTGTCCGCCGTATGGTGATGAATGACAGTGTTGCAAAACACTGTTGACTCCTCTGTGGAACACACCGTCTCAATAATTGATCAGCACACTGTTTGAACAGGTATGCTCGTCCAGACATAGTATTTGACTTCTTTGAAGAATTTCTTCCGTTGCTGAGTTGTCCATTCCAACGGCCATTTTCCTGACACAATGTAGTTGACATAGTCAGCATACCAAGGGACTTCCTGTTGTTTCATGGCGAATAGCTGTTCATCTGGAAAAGTTTCTTTGATTGATAATTCTTTGCCAGCTATTTCTCCATTCTCGAGCCTCGATAAGTGATCTGCCACCTGGTTTTCTGTTCCTTTCCTGTCTCGAATCTCCACGTCGAATTCTTGTAAAAGAAGTATCAAACGGATCAATATGGGTTTGGCATCTTACTTTGTGATCAGATATTTGATTGTTGAATGATCTGTGTAGACCACCACTTTGGGACCCAACAGATAGGAGCGGAATTTGTCAAAAGCGTACACAACTGCGAGTAATTCTTTTTCAGTGGTTGTGTAGTTGAGTTGAGCTTCATTCAAAGTTCTGCTGGAGTAGTAAATGGTGTGGAAAATCTTTACTTTGCGTTGTCCCAAAACTGCACCTACAGCAAAATCACTAGCATCACACATTACCTCGAATGGAAGGGTCCAATCTGGTGCTACTATGATGGGGGCAGAAATCAGCTTCTGTTTTAAGATCTCGAAAGCTTCCTGGCATTCTTTGGTGAAGTTGAAAGGCACATCCTTTTCCAGAAGATTGCAAAGAGGTTTGGCAATCTTGAAAATTCTTTGATAAATCTCCTGTAAAAACCTGCATGTCCAAGAAAATTCCGAATCCCTTAACAGATGTTGGTGGAGGTAGTTTCTCAATTGTCTCGATCTTTGCTTTGTCTACCTCGATCCCTTTTTGTGAGATCCGGTGTCCAAGAACAATGCCTTCTTGCACCATGAAATGGCATTTCTCCCAGTTGAGTACCAGGTTTGTATCTTCGTACCTTTGTAATATTTGTTCCAAATTTTGCAAACAATGGTCAAAAGAATCTCCAAACATAGAAAAATCATCCATAAAAACCTCCATACTCTGCTCCAGCATGTCTGAGAAGATGGCCATCATGCAATGCTGAAATGTAGCAGGAGCATTACATAATCCAAATGGCATCCTGCGGAAAGCAAAAGTACCATAGGGACATTTAAAGGTAGTTTTCTCATGGTCTTCTGGTGCGATGGCAATCTGATTGTACCCTGAATATCCTTCCAGAAAGCAATAGAACTTATGTCCTGCCAGCCTGTCTAACATCTGGTCAATAAATGGTAGCGGAAAATGGTCCTTCCTCGTGGCTTTGTTAAGTTTCCTGTAGTCCATGCATACTCTCCATCCAGTCACCGTTCTTGTTGGGATCAGCTCGTTCTTTTCATTGGTGACCACAGTAATTCCTCATTTCTTTGGTACACACTGCATAGGACTTACCCAAGTGCTATCTGAGATGGGGTAAATGATGCCAGCATCCAACCATTTGATGATTTCTTTCTTCACAACTTCCTTTATGATTGAATTGAGTCTCCGTTGATGCTCCACTGTGGGTTTGTATTCATCATTCATCAGAATCTTGTGCATGCAAAATGATGGACTAATGCCTCGAATGTCTGCTATAGTCCAGCCAATGGCTTTTTGTGCTCTCGTAAAACTCTCAGTAGCTTTTCTTCCTGATCCAATGTTAGAGAAGAAGAAATAATAACAGGTAATTCAGAAGAGTTTCCAAGAAATGCATACCTGAGATGGCTCGGAAGTAACTTTAGTTCCAACTGTGGTGGTTCTTCAATCGAAGGCTTGATTTGATCTTTCTTTGGCAGTTCCAATCTTTCAACTGGTGGTGTTGCTTTGAATCGAAATGGTTGTCAAAGTAGTTAATACATTCCAGGATTTCAGCATCTAGCTCGCTGTCAGTCATATTGGTGATGCAAGCTTCAAGTGTATCCGTGGGATTTGGTTCAGTATCCTGAATGATACTATCAATAACATCAACTCTGAAACATTCTTCTTCTTCCTTTTCATCGCTCAGAAATTTCATAGCTTTGAAAACATTAAATGTCACTTCTTGGTCCTGCACTTTCATGGTTAGTTCTCCTTTTTTCACATCAATTACAGTTTTACCTGTAGCCAAAAATGGTCTCCCAAGAATGATAGGTATTTCTTTGTCTTCTTCCATGTCAAGGATGATGAAGTCTGCTGGAAGGATGAGTTTGTCAACTTTGACCAGTACATTTTCAACAACTCCTCTCGGAAATGCGAGCGTTCGATCAGCAAGTTGCAAAGATACCGAGGTAGGCATTGCTTCTCCAATTTGCAGTTTCTGTAAATAAAAAAAGGCATTAAATAACACTGGCACCTAAGTCACATAAAGCCTTACCAATGTAATGTTCTCCAATTGTGCATGGAACTGTGAAACTGCCAGGATCTTTCAACTTCGGGGGAAGCTTCCTCTGAATGATGGCGCTGCATTCTTCTGTCAAAGCTATTGTCTCGTAATCTCCCAATCTCCGTTATCGTGAAAGAATGTCTTTCATGAATTTTACATAGCTGGGCATTTGTTCCAAGGCTTCTGCAAATGGTATGTTAATGTACAGCTTTTTGAAAATCTCCAAGAAACGAGCAAACTGTTTGTCCAGTTTATTTTTCTGAAGACGCTGAGGAAAAGATGGTGGTGGGGTGATCTGTTCTTTTTCCTTTACTTCTTTTTCCTTTGCTTCTTTTTCCTTCATCTGTTGTTCAGCTTCTTTTGGAACTTCTTCTTGGGACATCTTGATTCCAACTTCTTTGTTGATCTCAGTACCACTTTTAAGGTAATGGCTTGACATTGCTCATTCCCTCGGTTCCTTGGATTTGGTTCTGTGTTGCTGGGAAGATTACCTGGCGGTCTGTAACTCTGAGCATTGGCCAGTTGTCCGATTTGATTCTCCAGTGCTTTGATGGAAGCTGATTGGCTCTGAATCATGGCTTCATATCTTTTTAATTGAGCTAACATCTTTGCCATCACTAGTTCATTTGTCTGCTCCTGGACTTTGTTCTGTTGCTGGAATCCAGGTGGTGGATAGTTTCGCTGTTGGCCTGAATTGTTGCTCCATGAAAAATTAGGATGATTCCTCCACCCTGGGTTGTAGGTGTTGGAATATGGATTGTTCCCCTGCCTGTTGAAATTGTTGACATAATTCACCGTTTCTTCAAGTTGATTTGATTCTGGTGCTCCTCCATATGGTGAACTTGTGGATCCAGTGGTAAGAGTCTCCATGAATTTGCATATTTGATCTAGCTTGGTGTTGACTGCTGTATTGGCTCCAACTTCATAAATTCCTGCAATTCTTTGAATTATGCTCCTTTCTGTTGGCCATAAGGAATTATTGTTGGCCATTTCTTCAATTAGGTCCCAGGCTTGATCTTCTCCTTTTGCCATCAAAGCTCATCCAGCAACAGCATCAACTGTAGTTCTCATCAGTCCAGAAAGTCCATTATAGAAAGTTTGGACTTGAAGCCATTTTGGAATCTCATGGTGAGGACATTTCCGGAGCAAATCTTTGTATCTTTCCCAAGTTTCGTACATGGATTCTGAATCTTGCTGCACAAAGGATGTGATGTCATTTCTCAACTTTGCAGTTCTGGCTGGTGGAAAGTATTTTGCAAGGAATTTGGTGGCTAGAGTGTTCCAAGTTGTGATGGATCCAGCTGGTAGTGAATGTAGCCAAGCTTTTGCTCTGTCTTTCAAGGAATATGGGAAAACTCTCAGCCTCATAGCTTCTTCAGCTCCTCGGTTGTAATTGAACGTGCCGCAAACTTCCAGGAAGTTGCTGATGTGGGCATTAGGATCTTCAGTTGCATTTCCCCCAAACTGAACTGTCTGCTGAATCATCTGAATGAAAGTTTTGATGTCACCCGCATTTGCTGGTAAAGGAGGAAGTACAATACAGGAAATGAGGCCATATACCACCGGAATGGTTCTGTCTCGAATGGGAATTGGTGGTGCAACCTCCAAAGGTTCAGGTTCCATGTTGACTAAGGCTTCTTGGCCTTCTCGCCTTTCCCTTCTCAACTGTCTGATGGTTCTTTCATTTGCTGGGTCAATCGGTCGAAGTTCAAAGCTTCTGGTTCGTCTCATGAAGTTTCTGAGAACCTGAAACACAAGAAAACAAAAGCAATAAGTAAAAAGAAATTAGATACAAGTAAAAGTACCTAACCCCTAAACTAATAATAAAAGATAAATAAGTCCCCGGCAACGGCGCCAAAAACTTGACCGGCGTAAACACACATGTATAACGCAAGCGTACGTATCGTTCAAGTAGTATAAAAAGTATCGATCCCACGAGGACTTAATACCTAAGTTATTAATTTTATGAGGTTAAATGATTACTAGTATCTAACAGGTTGTTTAATTGATTTGAAATAGCTACGATTCTAAATTTAGAGACAAGTAAATAAAATTGTTCGAAGGTAGATTTTAAGAAAATTCAATATTAAAAACTATCTAGGGTTGTGATTTATTCCAATATTAATTAAAGATGAAGTAATTATCTTATAGTTGGGTAATATATTGATTTATTAACCTGGAACACTAATTTATGTAAAAGCCTCTTCCGATGGTCAATTACAAATACCTAGTATAATCCAATTGAACCATATGTCTATGTCAACCAAATTACCTAGATTCATTAAGATTAAATTCCAATTATGGCTACCCCCGCCCGACAGGTATATTCCTATCATGTAAGGAAATCTATTAAAGGGTTATCTATCCTCAAGGAAGATCGTGGGTTATTGAGTCTAAGGTCTTAAACTTAAAATCCCTATGTCTAGTTCATTTTAAGTTTACCTTATCAATTTTATTAGTGGCCAATTAATAAAAAGGCATTAAGATTAAGACTCAATAAATAAATCTTTATATTACCCAAATTATAATCTAACCCCTTATAAACCCGTGATATTGAAATTCATCACAACCCTAGATAACTAACTTAGTTATGACACATAGCTATGGATAATGAAAACTTAAAAGTAAAAGCCATAAGTAACAGTGCTGAAAAGTAATTGCAGTAAAGTAAAAGCTTAAAGTAAAATAAAATAGAATGCTAAGGTAAAAGGAATTATTTCTACTACTACTTATTTAGATATCTCCCAGTAAAATAATATAAAACTTGTGATAATATTTTACCAACCGACCAATCTGGCGGTATCCTGATTAAGTCAAATTAAGTCCAACCAGCCATATAGGTGGTAATTTTGTCCATAATCCAGCCATAAAGGCGGTATACCAAAATAAATTTACCAACCGACCAATCTGGCGGTATCCTTGATTAATCAGGTTCAAACCAACAGAAAGTAAACTTACCAACCGACCAATATAGCAGTTTCCTTGATTAGTCAGGTTTAAACCAGATTAAATTGAATTGCCAACCGACCAATATAGCGGTATCCTTTATTACTCAGTATTTTAAATAGTAAATATATTATTTTTAAGGGAGATTAATCTAAATAGTAACAGTAAAAGATTATTACCTTCACCCTAGCTGGGGAAATTACCTCCTCATGGTAAATAGTAAAAATTGTAAAAAGTAAAGAAAGTAAATTACTATTATTACAAAACGTAATTAAAATTAAATTACAAAAGTAAAAAAAATTAAAAACTAAAATATTCTAGAGAGAGAAATTCTCTTTTTACACGGATTAGAAGAGAGAGAATTGGTCCCTAAAATCTGAAATTTCGCGTTGAATTTATAGAAAAATTTGGTTCCAGCGTCGCGACGCCAAGCCAGCGTCGCGACGCTGGAATAGTTCGACGTGGCACGCTGAGGAGGCGACACATGGCAAGGAGGCTGACTGTTCACGCGACACGTGGCAAGGCGGCTGAGACTCAATTATTGTGATGACGTCATTGATGACGTCATGTTGACGTGGCGCTGACGCGGTATTGCAATTTTTCGGCACAATAGGATTGCGACACGTGGTGACACGTGTCACTCTGTGATTAGCTGATGCTGACGTGGCAAGTTGACTCTGTTGACCGAGTGACGTGGCTGATGATGTCGCGTGACACATGGCGAAGTTGACTCGTTGACCGCTGACATGGATGATGACGAGGTGACACGTGTCATGTCTGAGTGTCGGCAGCGTATGATGATGACACGTGGCACGGCGCACGTTAGTAGATTGTTGTGATGGTGACACGTGGCACAGCGCACGTTAGCAAAGTCAAATTTCTCAAATTCTGACCAGTGACCGGGCGCATGTTAGCAAGTCCGGCGCATGTTAGGCGTCGCGACGCTGAAATGATGAAAATGCCCTTTTTGTCTAATTTTGTCCGTTTTGGCCCAAATCACCTCCAGAATGTCCTGAAACTTTATTTATCTACAAAATAACACAAAACACATCAAAATATTCACAAAACTCAAGAAACTATACAAAATATTAGGTTAAATGAGTGGGAAATAGTGATATAAATACCACTCATCAATTATGTCACGACACATATATGAATTATACACTACGGAGATTTTAAGTTTTCATATATATCTCTTGTACAATTCGGATAGCTTATGATAGATGGACTATACGACTGCGTAGACCTCGACTTGTATGGTTCAACGCGATTATTTATGATCATCATAATTTACAAGTGGCATAATTATGGACACAGAATGTGTTCCGTGATAGATATACATGAACCTAGAGAGTCCAACTAATAAAGCATACTCATAGAGCACTAGGGTTATTAATTACGAATAATATGGACTATTCGTAACTTTAGACATGTCGGAGTATTTTTATACATAATATATATATGTATATGATACATAATTTGATTAGATACACATTAGATCCAATTGAATTTCGATACTTGTCAATAAATAATTATTTAATTAATTTAGTAAATATTTATTTTAAAATATTCTTGGAATATTCCAAGCTTATAAGCTAAGTTTGATTCTTGGCTAAATAATAATCATATATTTGAGCAATTTTTGGCACAATTTTCGGTCCTGTATTGAAATTGTCAAAATGATCAAAATACCCATCCTCTATATAAAGCTTAAATTTCGGCCATTTAATATTTTTTGACGGTTATGAATTTTCTAATGAATTTTATCATTAAAGAGAGAGTAAAATTAGAGTTTTGTTAGGGTTTGATGTCATTTCCCAGTTTCCTAAGACGTGATAGGCAGGAGACGGCGTTGCCATCTCCCTAAGTCTCATGACATGTACATGTGTGATGTGTCATGACCTGTTATTGACTTGTGTTTGTACTGTATTCACATGCAACTGAGCTGTATATTCTTAAATACATGCATGACTGACATATGATGCGCATTGACTATTTGAAACATACGTGATATAACATGATTTACAAATAAAAATTTCGACCACATGGATTAACATGATAAATGCATATACATGTGGACCCCTAAAAACGTATTCCTAATGACTATAGCTGGTGTCCATCTTCTCCAAAGCTCATCTTCTGCATGCGTGAAAGATCTGCAACACATGATATGAAAGTGGAAAGAGTAAGTCGAACGAATAACTTAGTGAGTGAAAATTGGAAATGAAACATATAAAAACATAACGTTACACATGAGTTTACTTCAATCCTGATTCATGAAGTATAAGTAAATCAAGAAACTTGAGCTATAAGTCATATATATACCATAAACTGCAATGTGAACGGTAAATCATATACATGAAAACTGAAAAAGAACCTGTTATGACCCAATACCGTGTGTGAACTAAAAATCATGAACGTGTCTATAAGCTGTGAACATGGTGATATGAAAGTAAGCAGTAAACATGACTTCAACTGTATACATGATAACATGACTGATGTCTGTAAAACATGGCTTGAATGCTGTAACATGATAACATGAACTAAAAATGTTATTATGAATTGAAAACTGTATAAGTCTATAAATTGTAAACATAAAAACGTGGCTGTAAAATGTAAAACCTAATCATTAGGTGAAAACTAAATTATAAACTGAAATCATAAACATGATTTTGAAAACTGAATCATGAAACTTGAAAACATGAGCATGAACTAAAAGCATAACAATAATTGAAAACCTGAGCATGATATGAAATTCTATTCCTCAACTGAAAACATGATATGATCTGAATCTATATACACGATCTGAAGTCTATAAACATGCTTGTAAATTGATTTTCATGAAAAATCTCACCAGTATTATAACATGGGGGCGTGAAACCTACTTAGCGGGACCTAACAGCGCGTAAGTAAGGGAATATAAAATGAAATGCCTAAGAGAGTCACTGAAAGACCATTAGGCCTGCTGAGCTGAGCATACTCGAGATAACTATATATGAGGAAACAGTGCTCTACTGGTGGTTTGAAAATTTTTCATTTCTTGTTCTTATAAACTATTTACTGGAAAACTTAAACTGAAAATCATGGAAATCCTAAACTTTAAAAAATATTTCATGAAAACATAAGCTGAAAACATAACACATGGAAAGCATGAAT
>SKCR01000601.1:0-28955 GCA_019454045.1 Zanthoxylum bungeanum | reverse complement strand
ATTTTGTCATTAATTAATCTAGATCAAAATCAAGTTTTAATCATTAGATTATAATTTCTTTATTATAATGTAGGCGAGATTGATCTAAGTTTTCATTATAAAAGCTTCACCGATTACCCCATCGCAATGAAATTAGCTACTCATTTTGTAATTAAACATACTCTTAATTTTATTACTGAAAGAAAAAGACATTACAAAAGGCTTTAAATAAATAAACACACAAGATACTCTCTCTCCAAAATCGATAGAGGAATTCATAAAGAAATTATGAAAACTTCTTCTGTTTGAGGCTTCAATTTATAGGCAGGGTTCAGTCGGCGCGTCGCGACACAAAGTCTCTGCGAGTTGCGACGTGAGTGCCAAATTGGGGACACCTATTGAGAGAATAACACATTCCACGGTGTCTTCGTCTTATTAAGCACGTCGCAGTATGATGAGATCTCTGCCTCGAGGATAAGGAGGCTCGTGCCCGAGCTTGTAGAGACGTATAAGTGCTCGAACCAGCCACAGCTCGCAACTCATCCTCTTCCTCCTCAGCCTTAGAGGGATGACGAGCACAAGATGATCTCTCGCATCCCCTAACTTGCATCAACAGAATCATATCAGTAACAAATGTAAAGATCTAGATGAACAACTAAAAATATATAGTATTAGTGCATACCTAAGGCCTGATGTGGATCCATTAAAAATAGGGACATGAGGAGGGTAGATCGAGCCCACCGCCAATAATCCTAGTCCATCAGGAGATCTTCAGAAGTAAAATCGACAAAGACAGCTGGCAACTCTTCCTCATATATCTTGGATCTGAAAAATAGGGTGGAGAGAGGAGTATACGGAATCCGACAGCCTTGGGGGCTCAAGTGGCTTGAGAATACACGCTCCCCCATATACCACAATCTCTGGACAGTACCCTGAAGGAGCAAGTGAAGCCCATTCTTCTACAAGGAAGAACTAACAGGTACAAGTAGGGCTCCAGTAGGGGTTCCCCCACCAGGTCAGGTCAATTTGTAAAGAACATAGTATAAATGTTAGTTCGACTAAGCAAGAAGCAGAAAAAGAAACGGAGCAGGGTTAAAAGACATACCATATACTATCTAATCCCATTCTGTCGGGCCCGAAGTACTCTAATATAATAGGACACAAACGCAGCCACGGTAGAAGTATCCCAGTGGGCTAGACTTTGAAAGACAACCACAATCTGAGAGATCGGGAATGGTCTTGCAATGACTCTAAACTCATACGCCCAAGCCTATAGAAACTAGAGAAATTTGATGTTATTAAATTATTGATTACAACATTAATGGAAAAAAAGTAAAGTATAATTTGCATACCTCAACTAGGAAGCCTTAGCCCTGGATGTACAGGTTGCGCCAACAACCCCGATCTAATCCATGATAAATAGCTGTCAATGACGAGGAACCCCAATAAAACTCTCGCAATGTATCTAAGTTGCGGAGCGAAGAAAGAAGTCATAAGTCCACCGAGCTCGCAGCATCAGCAAACAAGTTGCACCCGAACATTTGTAGCATGAATGATCGGACCAACTGGTCAACTTCCACGTCCAATGGGGAGTCTTCCCATCCTGGTAAAATTGAAGCACTCCATAAGTAACGACTCCAGAGCAGACCCTCGGGATGAACCCCATCAAGCAATGGATATGCTCAGTCTAAACCTTGGGTAGAAAAAGGCTGCAATCAAACTCCATAAGCTGGCCCTTTGACCGGCGTAAACACACACGTATAACGCAAGCGCACGTATCGTACAAGTAGTATAAAAATATCGATCCCACGAGGACTTAATTCCTACTATTGTTATTAATTATTGAATCTATTTATTTACAAATATCTAATTGAGGGCGAAGAGAATGATTGTTTGATTGGTTGAAAGTGGTTTTACAAAATAAATAAATAAATAAAAGACAAAAGAAAATACTAAGGAAAAGAACAAAAGACACAAAGATCTAGGGTTGTGAATCCTTCTAATATCTTTTAAAAGATGAAGTGATTATTTTATGTTTGTGTAATAAATCAGTTCACTAACCTGGAACACTAAATTATGCAAAAGCCTATGTCGATGGTCAGACGCAAATACCCAGTTTAACCCAATTGAACCATATGTATATGTCAACCAAATTATCTGGATTCATTAAGTTTAAGTTCCAATTATTGCTACCCTCGCCCGACAGGTATATTCCTATCCTGTAAGGAAATCTATTAAAGGGTTATCTATCCTCAAGGAAGATCGTGGGCTATTAAGTCTAAGGCTGAAACCTAAAATCCCTATGTCTAGTTCATTTTTGATTTACCACATCAATCTTATTGGTGATCAAACAACAAGAAGCATTAAGCTTAAGACTTAATAAGTAAACCTTTAAATTACCCAAACTATAAAATAACCCCTTATAAACCGGTGATATTAGAATTCATCACAACCCCAGATAACTAACACATAATTAGGGCTAGTAACAACTTAAAAGTAAAAGACATAAAGTAAAAATACTGAAAAGTAAAAGACATAAAGTAAAACTGAAAAGTAAAATAAAATAAAATGCTAAGGTAAAAGGAATTACTTTTACTACTACTAATTTAGATATCTCCCATAAAATAATATATAAACTTATGATAATATTACCAACCGACCATATAGGCTGAATACTGATTAAGTCAAATTAAGTCCAACCAGCCATAAAGGCGGAACCAAAATTAAATTACCAACCGACCAATCTGGCGGTATCCTTTTTAAGTCAATATTTTAAATAGTGAATATATTATTTTTAAGGGAGATTAATCTAAATAGTAACAGTAAAAAATTACCTTTCACCCTAGCTGGGGAAGTTGCATTCTCATGGTAAATAGTAAAAACTGTAAAAAGTAAAAAGTAAAAATTAAATTACTATTATTACAAAACGTAATTAAAATTATTACAAAACTAAAAATTAAAAACTAAAAAACTAAAAAACTAAAAGAATCTAGAGAGAGAAACTATCTTTTTAGAAAGAATATAAGAGATAGAGTGGTGTACTGAATTCTGAAATCTCGAGCTCAATTTATAGGCCTCAGTAGGCTTCCAGCGTCGCGACGCTAGGGCCCTCAGCGTCGCTACGCCAGATTTTTTTGACGTGGCACGCTCTGGTTCGCTGGTTTGAAGATTCTGGATAAGCTGATAAGGTGACACGTGGCGCGGTGGTTAGGCTTCAATTATTGTGACACGTGGCGACTTCTGATTGGTAGTTGAGATTCTTATCCGCCACGTGTCAGATAAGGATTAGATACTCAATGATTGACGCTGACGTGGCGATGACGTGGCAATGACATGGCGACACTTGGGAAAGAGATTGTCGGCACCATAGAATTGTGACACGTGGTGTTGGTTTCTATTATATGTCCCAGGAAAGATTAAGCATATGAAATACAACAAATGAATATATATATTAAACTTGAAGCATGGCGGAATCATACTTACAAAGCTTTTGTGATGAAGAAGATGAACAAAGGTTGAAGCTCCAAGTTCCTTGTAGATTCGGCTAAGGGAAGAAAAAGAGTGAAAGCTCCAAGCTTTGTGTATTCCAAGCTCTTTGATGGTTTCCCTATCACATCCTTTGATCATAATATGTGCTAGCAACAATGGAGAAAAGAAAAATAATTTCCCTTCTTGCCTTTGGAGTTCACGGCAAAGTGAACAAAATGAGAGAGAGAGAGATTTTTGTGTGTTGTTTTTCTTTCCAAAAGATGAGTAAAAGTAATACCAAAAATTTGGTATATGGCTTTTCCAAAAAGTCAAACTCAAATTTCCCTCCAAAAGCCATTAAATGGCTCCACCAACTTGCATCATGAATAGTGACTAGATGTCACTTTAATAAAGTGATTTGTGACTTCTATCAACTTGTCATGTCAATCGATGTAACTTCGCGATGTGACTTGCGGGCCCCACTCGTTTCAAAATACGAATGTGTCCGCAAATATTCTCGGGCTCGGTTTCGCTAATTCCGAATTAACGAATTTCCGTCGCGACGTAAATAAATAATTTTGCCTAGCGAAATCACTATCCACGTCGCTTACGAATTAATTCTAAATTAATTCGTTCGCCCGAATTAAAATCTAATTTTAATTTCGCGTCGAAATCTAATTTCGTTTAATATATCGAATATATTATTTTATCGATTAATTCCAAATTAATCGTTCTCTCTCTAAATAAGGCACTTTATCCAAGATAAAGTTTCTCCGCAATTAATCCAAGATTAATTAAGTCCGAATCAAATATCATAGGTGAATCTTCAGGAAGCGACCCAAGAGATCTCCGGATATGTTGGTAGTAAATACGGTCGTCGGATAATCCGAACACGTACGTACCTCGTACTACGTTTTTACCGATTCACAAGACAAGGTTGGCTTCTAGCAAAGCGCCATGCCTACCCAATTCTCCAGAAATATTCTTATAGGAATATAAGATCTATATCAAGCGTAGTATACCGTAGTATTACGTACATCGATCCAGTATCGGACGATCACATGTTAGGCCTGGGGCTGGAGATGTGTCTGCCCCGTACGAAACATATATCGGACATCAAGCAACTAGTCTCTTTAAATCAGACAATCCTGACCTGGTCATATTGTCCCGACGGTTGCAACCTTTTATAGAGTACTAGTTCTGTGTCCTGCGTGATCATCACCTCCATATGTCTGAAGTGATACTTCCATCTCGACATCACATCCAGTACACTACGATTCTCGATAAACCCAGAAGAGGTGTACACAGAACCGGTTAAGGTCCCCAACCACCAAAACCAAAGTTTACCGATTGTCGCAAGTACTAGCGATGTAAGTCTCAGGTTAAGACCATATACACCTACCCTGATGCGGCCTCCCATAGACACGCAGACATACTACCAATGGGATTCCGCGGGGTGTATCCAGAGCGAAGCTGTTTTCCGTACCATCGGTAAAACACAACCTCCTATCGCACTTGCATAAGTATCCAATACTTAAATATATGAGAACTATGCCGTTGTGCCCTCACAACGTGCACAAGCGCAATACTAGTCTATTCCGCATTATCGATGTCCGATCTCGATAATACTCCGACTAGGGATATTTAATGATTAAACCTTTATGGATTGATACTGTCTCATATCATCTCAATCCGGTATTAATCATATGGACTTTCGCCATTTATATATCAAAGTAAATAATATTACAAAACGGCAAAAGGCAATTTCATTATCACATAGTTAATTTTGTACAATAATACAATATCATTTACAAACAGTGACGCTATGGGACATAATGTCTAACACGTGGCACTTTCTAATTGGCTGATGATGACGTGGCGGTGACGTGGCGGTGTTGACTTGCTGACGTGGCTGATGACATGGAGATGACCTGGAGTGACACGTGGCACACGTAGCGATGATGACTGTCGGCACCGTAGGATGCTGACACGTGGCACGACGTATGATAGCATATCGGCTGTGATGGTGACACGTGTCACGGCACTTTTTAGCAGAGTCAAACTTTTCTCAGATTCTGATTTGTAGACCCGGCGCATGTTAGCACTGTTCGGCGCATTTTAGGCGTCACGACGCTGAAGGTCTTGGCGTCGCGACGCGAGAATTTACTAAAATGCCCTTTTCATCCAATTTTCACTGTTTTGGCCCAAATCACCTCCAGAGTGTCCTGAAACTTTATTTATCTACAAAATAACACAAAACACATCAAAATATTCACATAACTCAAGAAACTATACAAAATATTAGGTTAAATGAGTGGGAAATAGTGATAGATTTACCACTCATCACACCCCCAAACCTAACATTTTGCTAGTCCTCGAGCAAAACATAGAGTAAAATAACATAAATAAATTAACTAACCACTTCGTAGGGATCACGGTGCATTTAGCATATGCAACAAGCCTTTAAACCCCTAGGTGTCCCTACTGGACGAGTTGTAGTCTCGTGAGGGTTTACAGCAATGATACCCACAAACATTTTACAAAAGTAAAAAAAGTAATAAAACTAATGCACACAAAAGCAAAAAAACAAGCGAAAAGAGAATAAAGATGTTAGTGACTAATCTTGTGAAACTTCTACTCCAAGTTACTAGTTGTTTTGTTTCTTTCTAAATTACTGAATAAGTAAATTCTCCGATTATTTTTACCATTCTTCATATACATATCCAACAAGATATTAATCTACTCATTTTTTTCCCACAACAGTCATAAGTGCAGTTGATAAGAGAGTAATATTTTTGTCCTAAAGTTCTATCAAATTTCACACCTTTTGGTAGCAATGGAATAACTTTTCTGATTTTTCTGATTTTTTCTTTGATTTTTTTTTTCTATTTTTTATTTTTATACAATATCTTCCATCTATGTAACGAGTGTTGGGTCGGTGGCTCCCAAACCAGTTGGCTTTAGGGCACCAGGTGTTAAGACACCCATACAGACTTAATTACTCAGACTTCAGATATATATATTTTTGCAGCATCTTCGATCCATGTAACTAGCTTTGGGCCAGTGATTCCCAAAACAGTTGGTTTTAGGGCACTAGGTGTTAAAACACCCTTACAGACTTAATAACTCGGATCTCAGACGTTTTTTTTTTAATTTTTTTTTACTCCACTGCTTTTTGAGATGCTTCCTCCAATTAAACTATAGCACTGAATATACAAACTTTTCAATTTTAACTCATGTCCGTATGTTACTATATATGTTGATAATACCTGTCAACTGAGCATATGAACATCCATTTTAGTCCGTTTTATGGAGAATTTACAAATTAATAAATCAAAATGAAATAAACAAAAATTAACTTGTTTCAAAAATGGTTTTATATACGTCTCAGGAGTGGAAACTCCTTACTCAGCTATCTCTTACCAATTTCATATTTTCAGTCAAAATAAAAACACAAAAACACAAAATATTTTTGTAATTTTTTGAAAAATTTTCAATTTTTTGTATTTTTCGAAAAATTTTGGCCTAAAATTAAAAACAACACAGAAACTAAAAAACAAAGTACTGATCAACTAATTCCGTCCCCCAAACCTAAATGAGACATTGTCCCCAATGTCTTAAACAGTAAAAGGAGAGTTAAGAAGGTCGTACCTAGTTAGCTGAAAATCTACAGGAAATTAAAGGTTAAGTGTTAGACAGTAATGACCCATAGCGTCACTATTTTGTAAATGATATTGTATTATTGTACAAAATTAACTATGTAGTAATGAAATTGCCTTTTACCGTTTTGTAATTTATTTACTTTGATATATAAATGGTAAAAGTCCCTATGATTAGTTCCGGATTGTGATGATATGAGACAGTATCAATCCATAAAGGTTTAATCATTAAATATCCCTAGTCGTAGTATTATCGAGATCGGACATCGATAATGCGGAATAGACTAGTACTGCACTCGTGCATGTTGTGAGGGCACAACGGCATAGTTCTCATATATTAAGTATAGGATACTTATGCAAGTGCGGTAGGAGGTTGTGTTTTACCGATGGTACGGAAAACAGCTTCGCTCTGGATAGACCCCGCGGAGTCCCATTGGTAGTATGTCTGCGTGTCTATGGGAGTCCGCTTCAGGGTAGGTGCATATGATCTTAACCTGAGACTTGCATCGCTAGTACTTACGACAATCGGTAAACTTTAGTTTTGGTGGTCCAGGGCTTTAACGGGTTCTGTGTACACCTCTTCTGGGTTTATCGAGAATCGTAGTGTATTGGATGTGATGTCAAGATGGAAGTTCACTTCAGACATATGGAGAAGATGATCGCGAGGGATACAGAACTAGTACTCTATAATGGTTGCAACCATCGGGATAATATGACTAGGTCAGGATTATCCGATTCAAAGAGACTGGTTGCTTGATGTCCGATATGTGTATCGTACGGGGCAGACACATCTCCACCCAGCCCCAGGCCTACATGTGATCATCCGATACTGGTTCTATATACACTATACTACGGTATGCTACGCCTGTTATAGATCTTATATTCCAATAAGAATATTTCTAGAGAATTGGGTAGACATGGCGTTTTGCTAGAGGCTAACCTTGTCTTGTAAATCGGGAAAAACGTAGTACTTGGTACGTACGTGTTCGGATAGTTCGACAACCGGATTTACTGCCAACATATCTAGGGATCTCTTGGGTCGCTTCCCGAAGATTCACTAATGACGTATGATTCAAACTCGATTAATCTTGGATTAATTACGGAGAGACTTTATCTTGGATAAAGTACTATATAAAGAGAAGAGAACGGTTAATTTGGAATTAATCGTAAAATTATTATATTCGATATAATAATCGAAATTTGATTTCGACGCGAAATTAAAATTAGATTTTAATTCCGGCAAACGAGTTAATTTAGAATTAATTCGTTAGCGACGTAAATAATAATTTCGCTAGGCGCAATTATTTATTTAAATTCGATTTAATTAACGTCGCGATGTAAGTTCGGTATTTCGGAAATATCGGACTCGAACGCGTGAGTGCACGTGGGCCCACTTTCATTTGGAAACGTGTGGGGCCCACATGACACATGTCATTATTTGCATTATTTAATTATTGATGTATTGCATGGAGATAGTGTACAATGCACTCAAGGGTTTTGCATGGAAATTGAGTGTTTGACACTCTAAGCCTTTGCATGGTTTGTGTCATAAGTTTATTATTATTTAATAATATTATGGCATAAATATAAATTGATTTTTGTAACAAAAAATCAGATCTATCCTCCCTCTCAAATTACCGAAACTGTCACAGTTTCACAGCTCTCTATTTTCAGGTTTTTGTTGCAAAAGCTTGAAGATCTTGTGATTGTTTGGAACATTAATCACATTCAAGGCTAGCAAGCACTTCAAGGGATCATACAAAGGTGTTATGGGAAACTCATCTTAGAGCTTGGAAGGATCAAACATTGCTTGGAGCTTCTCTTTTATGCTTGGCCGAATCCTTCACTGCACAAAGGAGAAAGTTTTGTTTCATCAACGCATCCGCATTCCGATCTTTGTGAGTATGATTCCGCCATACTTCAATATTGTTCATTCTTTTATATATATTTTGCTTGTGCTTTTGATCTTGGGACATGGATTAATTTTTCCAACAATGGTATCATTGAGCTTAAAGAGCATGCAAATATATTAGGATGTTATTTGGGGAAAATTGTTTGAAGCATGATTTGATGAGTTTGCTTGATTAAATATGCTTAGATGTATGTTATATAGATTATACATCATCAATTTCATGGAAAATAAATTGGATTAATTTTTCCAACCCAAATGAGGCTTGGCCGAATACATGCAAGCATGTGGACTAGATGATTTTTTAATTTTAAAGACATTAGATGACTTGAAATAATATGGAATGGTGATTTGTGACTCGATTGGATTGAAAACGAAATCGGAACCATTTTAAACACCTTGGCCGAATGCTTGATGGAGTATTAGGGACTTGATTTTTTGATTAAATAATGTTGGACATATATTTAAGATAAAAAATGATTAATGGATTAATTTGATATTTTGGGAATATTGATTTAAGGATTAATCATGATAATACACTTTAATTAATTAAGTTTAAAATTTGGAATTTTAAAATTTGGTTAATTGGGCTTAAATTGGAATTGGGCCCCCTAAATATTTGGACATAAATGGGCTTGGTTGGGCCAAGTAGATTTGGACCATTTGGATTGGATCCAAAATGGGCCTAAATCACACCATTTAAGCCCAAAGTAATAAATGGGCTTTTATGTTTAATTGGGCCTTATGGGCTTGATATTGATTTTATGGCATATGAGAGTGATTCCTTATTGGGCTTGGTAATTGGGTTTGACCCATACATTGACCAAAACCCAAGCCTAAAGAAATCAATTGAAAGCCCATCGGACTTTAATTAAATGGACATTAGATGTTAGTTGGGCTCTGAGACCCGATTGTATTAGATTTGGAATCTAAGTTATAAAAGCACAATAAAAGTGTAAATATTTAATTTAGAATTAAATAATAGGATTAGTATTGAATACGACTTAAATTGGATTTATCGAGTAGTTCGATATAATTCGTGAATTCATACTATAAGTATTTATTCTCAAATTGAGTTGGACTCGCGCGCAAATGCAAACAATTGTTTGAACATTGTATTGTCACCTAATTAAAGACTAATTAATTGGATTTGATTGGTGGTGTATAACATGCCTTGAATGAATGAATGTGGATGTGATGTATGAATAGTGTATATCGGATGGATATTAGAAGGGAAGGGTAATTTTAGAAATTATTGTAAATTTAGAATTTTAAAAATTGGACCTGCGTGTCCAGCCTTTCTCTTATTGTCTCTTTGTATTCTCTTCTCACCTAATTCCCCTCAATGTAAATGAGGTTTCTCTTATTGTATTATGTAATTGGGTAAGAGTAGAATAGTGCTAGCGGGGAGAGGAAATGTAGTGATTTGTTCTAGGAACAAGTTGTTGTTCATATCCATCCGTATATCGCTATTACTTTACTTTACGCGCTTTATGATGTTTTAGAAGCATGCTTAAGGGTGTATGATGATGAGACCTAACAAAGATAAATTTTGGGTTGCCAATTACGCGAAAAATCCCTCAAACAATATTAAGCGATTTTCCTTCCGTTGAATGATTCTTTCTCAAGATCCGAAATTGGCATTGGTTGTTGGCCAAAGTCAAGACCTTTGTCAATTAAGGATGTGTTTGAATCATGAGAGTTTTGTTCCACATCGGTGTCCTGTCCAAGTTGTGATTTGTTGGCCAAAGTCAAGATCACTTCTTGTCCATCGACATTGATTACGAAACTTTCCTTGTCAATGGGTCCCGCTTAACTGGAATCATTAGGTTTGTTGTGCCAAAGCCAAGGCTTAGTTGATTCAGAGGAAATGGTTAGGAAAATGTATTGGATGCATTGACATATGTATATGTTTCGGACTTAGATGTCCACCTACCGGATCTAGGAATTGGATGGGATCCAATTGATCTTCGAGATCTACCTAGTTAAATATCATACAATTTGTTGGCCAAAGTCAAGGTTGTGTGTTATTTAACGGGATCCTAGCCCACTAGGAAATTGGATTTCCTGAGTACTCAACAGAGGGTTAGAGACTTGCAGAAAATAGTGGGAGGCTAGTATTGAATTTGCAATTATCGTTCAGATACTTAGCTTTACGCGCTTACACAACTTATTTCGTCAATATTTACACATTAGTTGGACTAATACAATGTTATTTTTTTTATGTAACAGTTTGACTGTACCCATATCGTTAACTAGATAATTAGATTATCGTAGTTAAGATGGCAAACAAAGGAAATGTCCGTGACATAATCATGGTGATAATGTGTTCAAGGGCACCAACTTCGCCGACTGGGAAATGAACCTAAGGATAGTCCTTGGGGCGGAGAGGATACTGTATACGATACAAAAACCTCTCGGGCCTAAGCCCACTGAGCCACTTGAGCTGGAGTTATGGAAAACTCACAGTGATGATTGTGACACGGCTCAGTCGATCATGCTTGCTTCAATGACTCAACACTTTCGCCGCCAGAATAGGGACTTGGATCCTTATAATATGATGGCAAGATTGCAAGATCTTCACCGCACTAATAAGCGGATGGCGAGGTACGAGTTAGTGAAGAAAATCTTTCGCTCCCGTATGACTGATGGTAGTTCTGTTGAGGTCCTTGGGACTCAAATGATAGCCGATATTGATGAATTGGCTAATATGGGTATAGTCTTGGAGACTGAGCTGTCTATAGATGTACTTCTACAGTCACTACCCGATACTTGGAAACAGATTGTCATCAACTACAAATTGATGAATTCTGATGATACTCTTGGAGAGTTATTATCGATTCTCAAGGAGTCAGAGAAAGAGCTTCTGGAAAGGCAACAAGCGCGAGGCGCACTTTGCATCAACATCTCAAACGCCGAAAGCTGGGCTCAAGGCAACTGGGGGTGTTAAGAAGAAAAAGCATAGAAACAAAGGCAAGGCCAAGTCAACAAAGGCTTCTGGGAAGCCAAGGGACAAGTCTCAAGATGTTTGCCTGAAATGCGGCAAGAAAGGTCACTGGAAGCGTGACTGTCGTATGAACATGGGACACAAGGAGGACATACAGGCGGGCAAGGCACCGGCCTCAGGTATGTTTGTTATTGAGATAAATATGACTACTTCTAGTCTTAATAAAAATTGGATTTTTGATTCTGGCTGTGTGGTTCTCATATTTGTACTGATGTGCAGGATCTGCATGATTGCAGGAGACTGGCTTCGGGGGAGGTAGATCTACGAGTTGGAAATGGAACTTCTGTTGCTATTTTGGCCGTAGGCACTTTTGTTTTGGAACTGCCCTCGGGGCATGTACTTAAACTAAATGACTGTTATTTTGTTCCTAGTTTAACTAGGAATATTATTTCTGTATCTTTGTTAACCCAATATGGGTACACTTTTGTATTTAAAAACACCAGGTGTTATTTATATAAAGATGATGCAGAAATTTGCACTGCCGATGCAAATAATGGTCTTTATATTTTGAATATAAATAAATCTCCAAAACGTAAAATAACAAACAAAAGGCTCAAAATGAGTAATCTAAAGGAAGAAACTTATTTGTCGCATTGTCGTCTGGGACACATCAACAAGACTCGCATATCCACACTTTCGAAGAGTGGGTACTTGGACGGATTTGATCCAAATTCATATGACGTCTGCGAATCTTGTTTATTAGGCAAAATGCCTAAATCACCTTTTAGTGGTAAAGGTGAACGCGCCACTGAACTGTTAGCCCTCGTTCATAGTGACGTTTGTGGGCCCATGTCTAGCCAGGCTAGAGGTGGATATCGATACTTCGTAACCTTTACGGATGATGCATCGCGTTATGGTTATGTGTATCTAATGATGCACAAGTCGGAAACTTTTGAGAAATTCAAAGAGTTTCGACACGAAGTTGAAAAACAAACAGGCAAGAGTATTAAGACATTACGGTCGGACCGTGGTGGCGAATACTTAAGTAATGAGTTTCAAGATTACTTGAAAGAATATGGTATTCTTTCACAATGGACTCCTCCTGGAACACCACAATTAAATGGTGTGTCTGAACGGAGAAACCGTACCTTGCTTGACATGGTAAGGTCGATGATGAGTCGCACTGAGCTACCTATATCCTTCTGGGGACATGCATTAGAAAGTGCAATTCTTATTTTGAATAGGGTTCCGTCAAAGTCTGTTGAACAGACTCCGTATGAGATATGGACAGGAAAGAAACCAGGTTTCTCATTCCTGAAGATTTGGGGTTGCTGGGCATACGTCAAACGTTTGGAAGGTACCAAACTTGAACCCAAATCAGATAAATGCCTATTTGTTGGATATCCTAGGGAAACCAAAGGATATTACTTCTATTACCCACAAGAGAACAAAGTATTTGTTGCTCTACATGCGGTTTTCCTTGAGAAGGAATTCCTAAATGCAGTGTTTAGTGGGAGGAAAGTAGAACTTGATGAAAGTCGTAGTGATACTGTTCCTGGCAATGAATCGAGAACGGAACATGAACAGTCCATCCAAGATGAGACTGAACCACAATCTTCAATTACACAAGGACTACGTAGGTCGGAGAGAGTCAGGGTAATACCTGAGAGGTATGGATTCCTGATCTCACCTCATGTAGATATTAATCTTATTGAGGATACAGAACCGGCTACGTATGAGGAAGCGATACAAGGTATCAAATCCACTTTATGGCAAGAGGCCATGAAGGCCGAAATGGATTCCATGTATACCAACCAAGTTTGGACACTAGTTGATGCACCAGAAGGCGTAAAGCCTATTGGATGCAAATGGGTCTTCAAGAAGAAGACCGACATGGATGGCAACGTACAAACGTACAAAGCTAGGCTCGTAGCGAAGGGGTATCGTCAACAACTTGGAGTTGATTATGACGAAACTTTCTCACCCGTTGCCATGATTAAATCCATTCGGATAATGCTTGCGATAGCTGCATATTACGATTACGAAATATGGCAGATGGACGTTAAAACCGCTTTCCTTAACGGAAACCTAGTACTCTATAATGGTTGCAACCATCGGGATAATATGACTAGGTCAGGATTATCCGATTCAAAGAGACTGGTTGCTTGATGTCCGATATGTGTATCGTACGGGGCAGACACATCTCCAGCCCCAGGCCTTACATGTGCTCATCCGATACTGGTTCGATATACACTATACTACGGTATACTACGCCTGTTATAGATCTTATATTCCAATAAGAATATTTCTGGAGAATTGGGTAGGCATGGCGTTTTGCTAGAGGCTAACCTTGTCTTGTAAATCGGTAAAAACGTAGTACTTGGTACGTACGTATTCTGATAATCTGACGGCCGTATTTACTGCCAACATATCCAGAGATCTCTTGGGTCGCTTCCCGAAGATTCACCAATGACGTATGATTCAAACTCGATTAATCTTGGATTAATTACGGAGAGACTTTATCTTGGATAAAGTACTATACATAGAGAGAGAACGATTAATTTGGAATTAATCGTAAAATTATTATATTCGATATAATAATCGAAATTCGATTTCGACGCGAAATTAAAATTAGATTTTAATTCGGGCAAACGAGTTAATTTAGAATTAATTCGTTAGCGACGTAAATAATAATTTCGCTAGGCGCAATTATTTATTTAAATTCGATTTAATTAACGTCGCGACGTAAGTTCGGTATTTCGGAAATATCGAACCCGAACGCGTGAGTGCACATGGGCCCACTTTCATTTGGAAACGTGTGGGGCCCACATGACACATGTCATATTATGCATTATTTAACTCTAATGCATTGCATGGAGATAGTGTACAATGCACTCAATGGTTTTGCATGGAAATTGAGTGTTTGACACTCTAAGCCATTGCATGATTTGTGTCATAAGTTTATTATTAATTTAATAGATATTATGGCATAAATATAAATTGATTTTTTGTAACAAAAATCATTCAATTTTTCCTCTCTCACATTGCCGAAACTTGCAAGCAGTTTTGGCTCTCCTTTCTTCAATTTTTGTGGCAAGATTTGAAGAAGTTGTGCATTCAAAATCACAACAAAGGCTAGCACCTTCAAGGGATCATACATAAGTGATATGGGAAGCTAATCCTTGAGCTTGGAAGGATCAAACTCGACTTGGAGTCCCTCTTTTCTTCTTGGCCGAGAGCTTCACTGCACAAGGGAGGAGTTTTCGCATCATCTAAGCATCCATTTTCAAGTATTGTGAGTATGATTCCGCCATACTTCAATTTATTCATTCATGTATTTATATATTTTGCTTGTTCTTGTTGATCTTGGGGCTTGGTTATTATTTCCCAACAGTGGCAGTGTTGACTTGTTGACTTGCTGATGACATGGAGTGACACGTGGCACACGTGGCGATGATGACTGTCGGCACCGTAGGATGCTGACACGTTGCACGGCACATGTTAGCACATCGGCTGTGATGGTGACACGTGTCACGGTGCATTTTAGCAAAGTCAAACTTTTCTCAGATTCTGACTTGTGGACTCGGCGCATGTTAGCACTGTTCGGCGCATTTTAGGCGTCGTGACACGGAAGGTCTTGGCGTCGCGACGTGAGAATTTACTAAAATGCCCTTTTCATCCAATTTTCACTATTTTGGCCCAAATCACCTCCAGAGTGTCCTGAAACTTTATTTATCTACAAAATAACACAAAACACATCAAAATATTCACAAAACTCAAGAAACTATACAAAATATTAGGTTAAATGAGTGGGAAATAGTGATAGATTTACCACTCATCACCCTTGCAGTCGATGCCAATTATGTATGTAAAGTTTCCTATAGTGATAGCCATCTCGCCCACTGTTAGGTGAAATGTATGGGTGGAATCTATCCACTTCTCCACAAGAGCCGGCAAGGCTCGCTTCTCATGTTTCTGGGAGGGAGCTGAAATACAACGGATGAAAGATGTGAATCATGTGATATATATATATGTGCCTAGAGATATGGAGAGATCTTCTCGTACCATTTGCGAACACTAGCAGGATTACTGCTAACCTTCAAATAATAAGCATCAAGCTACAAAAATACAAACGTCGAATTAGTAAATGAGCAGAAAATAACATGGTAATAATAATACAGAACCTATGGACTGGGCACAGATGCGGATCTGTAATTCCGTGAGATAAACTGGATATAAAAGGTGTATGGCGGAATATATAAAGTATAAGTGGCTGGATATGTTTTGCAGGCATAATTTTGGTAAACTAGAATTTTCTAAGAGCTAGATTACACATAGACTTGGTTATAGGCGAAAATTAGGGTCTAAAAGTCTAGTCGGATATGTTGTGGCACTAATAGAAATACATATACATTGACACGGATATATATTTATCACCAGTCGGATATACAATATGGGGTTGGGATATGCAGAACATCTAGCAGGATATAAATCGATAATTCGAAACTAGAAAATGTGAAATGAAAAAGAAGAAATGATAGAGAAGGAACTTACCGGTTGCATATTAGAATAAGCATGATCCCCTAGATCAAGAAGCATGGGCATGGTGTCAATAAATTTACGGTCGAACGGGCATTGCCGACCTAAGACTAGGTCCAAACCTGAAATAAATTGAAGATGAGGGTCCGCCAGGCAATAGTCTGGAGTTAGAAGACCTAAGACACCCATTAAAAATTATAGATTTATAGGATTTATGAGGTTTTACAAATGAATATGGATTTTACAAAATGCATGTATCGATGACGAATGAGAAGAAAACCTGGCATTTTATAATCTCGACCCATATTCGACCGGATATGTACTCAACAATATCCGCCCGGATATGTGATACATAGGGTCTGATATAAGTGGTAAACTTGGGCAAATCAAAATTTTGGGAGCAAACTCGGCCTTGAAAAGAAGACAATGTGGGCAAAGCTTACCTAAAGAATGGGTATTGATGCCGAGAAAAGTGTAAATCACTCTAGACGAGCCAGCATGGGACACAAGGGATTCTACTAAAAAACACTCAGAATTATGGTAGAGACTAGACAATATCAAAGACTGATGAGTTTATCAACTATCTCAATGTTAATCGAGGCATCGCCCGCCTGTGGTTCTATCAACTATTGGAGCTGGGAATGAAGCCTGGCGAGATCAAAGCATCTCAACACTGATCAAAGTATGATCAACCTACGAGTCTATCAACTATTGGAGTTGGGAATGAAACATGGCGAGATCGAACCATCTCAACACTGATCAAAGTATCAGCAACCTACGGGTCTATCAAATATTGGAGTTGGGAATGAACCTGGCGAGATCAACGCATTGGAGGACTCGAATGTCCCTTACCGATTGGAGATGGGAATGAAGCCTGGCAAGATCGAAGCATCTCAACATTAATTGAAGTATTAGCGGCCTACAAGTCTACAACTATTGGAGCTAAGAATGAAGCCTGGCGAGATCAAAGCATATCAACACTGATCGAAGCATTGGAGGACTCAATGATACCTTACCTATAGGAGCTGGGAATTAAGCTTGGCTTGATCGAAGAATCTCAACACCGTATGAGGCATCGAAAGGCTCGAAGGCCTACGTGACAAAAGCAAATAAATCCAGGAACACCAGAAGAGCCAAGTATGTGAAAATGCATGCAAGACTTTGATAGTCATGTCACTATCACAGACTACACAAGCTTACCAAAGTAGGGATGGCTGTAGACATTGCATTTTCTTGGCCCGATGATGAGTCTCTTGTAGGGGCATTGTATGAGAGTTAATGAAGATTGTAAGGTTTAAATACTGGAGAGAAACTATCTACATCTGGATGGATATAAATCCTAAGCCCGACCGGACATAACCATCATCTCCAGCCAAATATACCTCCACACCTAGTCGAATATGCGTCACATTTTCAATTTTATAGAATGACTCAATCTCTTTCCCTCTTAGCGATCTTCCATAAAATCATATTATAAACATTTTTAAGCACTTCCCCAATTATCGTTTCCTTAGTATGACCTTCTATAATTAACAAATTCCCTTTTAAAATAGATTGTTTCCTTAACCTTAACTATAAAAGACAGGCTTTACACAAACCAATAGGAAATTTTTTGTCTAGATTCGAATTCTAAAGCTGCTGAATTGATCCACTAATATATATATATATATATATATATATATATAGTAAAAAACACTTCCCCAATAGAAAAATAAAGACCCAAAAACATCTTAAATCTAACTCTAGTAAATAAAGCCAACAATCAACCAAGACAGTCAAACATGTACCCAGAGCTGAGATACACCTAAGGTAAGACCTGAGGGTCCTTATAACTTAATTCTTCATTTAATGTTTTGACAAATTATCTATGGCTGAATGTACTGCATTTCCGGCTGGACATACACTAGTCATAAATTAACTCTGTCCATATATAGGCTACATCCGGCATCCTGTGGTATATAGGATGGAAACCAAGATGTAAATTCCTCAGTCGAATCCGAATGGAAGGTAATACATTGTGTACTTGGGATACAACTTCACGTACCAATGAAAGAATATTTGTTTTATTTCCTCGTATTTACGCATGGCTTTTCTACTATCTTTGTATACTTAGCATGAATTCCACCGTATTTATTTAATATTTATCTTACTAGACTGCTAGTTTATCTTTATCTTATTATTACATGAGTTTCATGATTATGGATTACACTACACATCCAGCTAGACTTTTAGTAAGTCCGGCTAGACACACATCAAAAAATACATCTCCGACTCGCCATTCTTATATCTAGCCATCGATAGTTGATTTCATTGTTTTTTATTGATATGATACTGCTATCTGGACATTATTATTTTATTTTAAGTTATATTTGTGTTTTTGACTGTTTTAAACTGTTTTACATGATATTCGCATTATAAGGCCTGGTAATATCTCTTTTCAAACCTTGATATTACACTAGCATCAGTAAGAGACGATTTGGAACCCAAACAGGTTAAGGTTACCCTTGAGAGGGGTGTAGTATAGCCTTAAATCATTCCCACTATCTTAGACTAAGTTGCGACTCCTTTATTCTCTGATTAGTCCCATGTGGGCTAATGTACTACGAGCTACGAGCTTAACATAGTCAAGGTCGCCGACATTATAGGCATAGTGGGAATCCTACTTTGCTCATATAGTACACGATTGCCCAATGAGTACATTTTATATTTTGAGACTCTCTAAGTCCATACACGTTCGTCATATAAGCCTAGCACATTTATATGTAATTCGGCCACCTCCATAATTGCGAAGAACATGAATGACTTTTTTGAACTATATAAGTCGTAGTCATCACATCTGCTTAACATTCCCTCCGTCATAGGCGATCCGAGTTGTGCTTAAGAAACATAAATTACAACGTCATGTTTTCAAGACGCACATCTCATATTGTTGACATGTCAACGAATCTTTACAACTAATCACAACACCATTTCTGATATATATGTGATCAACCCTAGGTGATTGGTTTTGTCAAAGTCTTAAAAAACTTGATTTAATAACATGGATACATTAACCCTTTATGGTACATATATGAGCTGGTGGATCAAATATTGATACATACATGATTAACGAGTGCATCGGTCCACAACCAACGAACATCTAGTGGTCAGACTATGAAAAGTCTTTGACATACATGGCATCAAAGTATGGAAGATCACATAGAATATCAATGCTTGGCATCAAATTATGGAGGATCACAAATAAAATCAATGATATCTTATAGTCAAAGGATCATATATACTGCTCAACTCGAGGAGATTCCTATTGATAGTGGTGTGTACTTCCAACTGGTAGGAATTACCTATGAGTTATTCAGTATCCGCTCTGTAGGCACTGCATTTTTGCATATAAGTCCCTATGATGAGTCTCATTTGGAGGCACTACCTTTTAAGTCACAGAAGTCATGGGAAACAGACGTCGGAATGGGAAATTCAGAATAATTACATCATCAGATTCATTTCGCAAGTTCATTATCTTCGTTCGTGCTGCGTTCATGGTCATGTTCGAACGATTACGAGCGTTCATGTAGCGTTCAAATTGGTGTTCGAACGGCGTCGGTATTTCTGGTTTTGCTGCTAGCCTCACACCCCAGCCTAATTAGCCCACCAAAGCCCATAAAACACATATTTAACACAGGAGGAATTAAATAAAATATTAATTAAATCATATACCAAATTAAATAAAACATTAAAATCAATCAACCAATTTTATTCCCAATCAAGAATATTTCTATTCCTAATTAAAAAATTGTATTCCTAACTTAACGAATATTATGCCTAAACAACACAAATTAAATATGTTGACTTCATAATTTGAACTAATTTTGCCCCCCCTGAATCTTAGGATTTCCTTGTTTGACACCAAAGCAAATCCCCATTAAATGCCAAATCCCTTTCCTTGTCAAGCAAGGAGTAGCCCTACCCCCTTTGCCTATAAAAACTGACCTCTCCCAACCCTTGCAGTCTCTCACTCACAAGCATACAGCAAGAAAAAAAGCCTTTTGATTCACGCATACAGTAAGCAAATATTTCTCTTCTCCTCCCACACCCTTAGCCGAAAATCACAGCCCCATAAACCCCTCCATTGTCGAAAACATTACAACCTGAAACAACCCCTATACAGCAGCCCCATATCACTAAAATACCTAAAAAAACATCCCCTAAATCACCTAAACCAGTGACCAACAAAAACTGCACTTTTAATCCCTAAAACAATAACTAAAAACCTGCACTTAAAGCCTTTACAAACACACAAAAACAGTAGCCTAAAACACAAAAAACAGTGACCAAAATACAGCAGAAATACAGTAGCAAAATAGCCACGAATCCGAGTCGAAACAACAGTGAATCAGAGTCAAAACAGTAGCTTGAGCAATGGAACATCGAGGAAAGGCGTGAACCTGTGAACCAGAGGAGCTGCGGAGCATTCCCCCCCTTTTCGACGACCGTGCACCGTACTTCCGAGAGTCGACATAAAAGGTTAGACCTGAGGGTACTTTTCCTATTATTTCCATCTATCTTTTTTATTGTTTTATTCATCTTTGTCGCATGAGAGTCGTTTATTATGTTGGAAAATCTAATCCATGTCCCAAGATCAAAAGAACAAGCAAAACATATAAATGAATGAACAATATCGAAGTATGGCGGAATCATACTCACAAAGATCGGAATGCGGATGCGTTGATGAAACAAAAATTTCTCCTTTGTGCAGTGATGGTTTCGGCCAAACAGAAAAGAGAAGCTCCAAGCAATTTTTGATCCTTCCAAGCTCTAAGATGAGTTTCTTATAACACCTTTGTATGATCCCTTGAAGGTGCTAGCCTTGAATGTGATTTAATGTTCCAAACAATCACAAAATCTTCAAGCTTTTGCAACAAAAACCTGAAAATAGAGAGCTGTGAAACTGTGACAGTTTCGGTCAAGAGGAGAAGAGAAAGAGTGATGATTTTTGCTTTCAAAAATCAATTTATATTTATGCCATAATATTTATTAATTAATAATAAACTTATGACACAAATCATGCAATGGCTTAGAGTGTCAAACACTCAATTTCCATGCAAAACCCTTGAGTGCATTGTACACTATCTCCATGTAATGCATCAACAATTAAATAATGCATATAATGACATGTGTCATGTGGGCCCCACACGTTTCCAAATGAAAGTGGGCCCACGTGCACTCACGCGTTCGGGTTTGATATTTCCGAAATACCGAACTTACGTCGCGACGTTAATTAAATCGAATTTAAATAAATAATTGCGCCTAGCGAAATTATTATTTACGTCGCTAACGAATTAATTCGAAATTAACTCGTTTGCCCGAATTAAAATCTAATTTTAATTTCGCGTCGAAATCGAATTTCGATTATTATATCGAATATAATAATTTTACGATTAATTCCAAATTAATCGTTCTCTCTCTTTATATAGTACTTTATCCAAGATAAAGTCTCTCCGTAATTAATCCAAGATTAATCGAGTTTGAATCATACGTCATTGCTGAATCTTCGGGAAGCGACCCAAGAGATCTCTAGATATGTTGGCAGTAAATCCGGTTGTCGAACTATCCGAACACGTACGTACCAAGTACTACGTTTTTACCGATTTACAAGACAAGGTTAGCCTCTAGCAAAACGCCATGTCTACCCAATTCTCTAGAAATATTCTTATTGGAATATAAGATCTATAACAGGCGTAGTATACCGTAGTATAGTGTATATCGAATTAGTATCGGATGATCACATGTAAGGCCTGGGGCTGGAGATGTGTCTGCCCCGTACGATACACATATCGGACATCAAGCAACCAGTCTCTTTGAATCGGATAATCCTGACCTAGTCATATTATCCCGATGGTTGCAACCATTATAGAGTACTAGTTATGTATCCCTCGCGATCATCATCTCCATATGTCTGAAGTGATACTTCCATCTTGACATCACACCCAATACACTACGATTCTCGATAAACCCAGAAGATGTGTACACAGAACCCGTTAAAGCCCTGGACCACCAAAACTAAAGTTTACCGATTGTCGTAAGTACTAGCGATGCAAGTCTCAGGTTAAGATCATATGCACCTACCCTGAAGCGGACTCCCATAGACACGCAGACATACTACCAATGGGACTCCGCGGGGTCTATCCAGAGCGAAGCTGTTTTCCGTACCATCAGTAAAACACAACCTCCTACCGCACTTGCATAAGTATCCAATACTTAAATATATGAGAACTATGTCGTTGTGCCCTCACAACATGCACAAATGCAGTACTAGTATATTCCGCATTATCGATGTCCAATCTCGATAATACTACGACTAGGGATATTTAATGATTAAACCTTTATGGATTGTTACTGTCTCATATCATCACAATCCGGAACTAATCATAGGGACTTTTACCATTTATATGTCGAAGTAAATAAATTACAAAACGGTAAAAGGCAATTTCATTACTACATAGTTAATTTTGTACAATAATACAATATCATTTACAAAATAGTGACGCTATGGGTCATTACTGTCTAACAATCTCCCACTTGGCCTATAGCCAGTCACTCAAGCATCTAATACCTGAACTATGTACATGTCGCTCAAACTTTTCCCGAGGAATAGCCTTCGTCAGTGGATCTGCAATATTATCCTCTGATGCGATCTTTTTGATCTTCACATCGCCACGATGTATGATCTCTCGAATCAGATGGAATCGTCGAAGAACATGTTTGGATCGTTGATGAGACCTTGGTTCCTTAGCCTGTGCTATAGCCCCGCTATTGTCACAATACAATGGAACGGGCTCAGCTGCTAACGGAACTACTCCTAATCCAATTGGAAATTTACGGATCCAAACTGCCTCCTTTGCTGCTTCAGCTGCTGCAATGTACTCCGCTTCAGTTGTTGAATCGGCAACAGTATCTTGCTTGGAAGATTTCCAACTCACTGCTCCGTTATTCAAGCAAAATATGTACCCGGTTTGTGACTTGAAGTCGTCTCTGTCGGTTTGGAAACTTGCATCGGTATACCCAGATACCTCAAGTTCTCCATCTCCATAGATTAAGAAATCATCCTAGTTCTTTTAAGATACCTAAGGATACTCTTAACCGCCATCCAGTGATCCTGTCCTGGATCGGCCTGATATCGACTGCACATGCTCAAAGCATAGGACACATCAGGTCGTGTACATATCATGGCATACATGATCGATCCGACTGCCGAGGCGAACGGAGTCCGACTCATGTTGTCTCTCTCATCTTGTGTTTTAGGACACATGTCCCTAGATAGATAGACGCCATGTGATGTTGGCAACAGTCCCCTTTTGGACTGATCCATGTTGAATCTCTTCAACACCTTATCAATATATGTACTCTGGGAGAGTCCAAGTAGCCTTCTAGATCTATCCCGGTAGATCTTTATTCCTAGAATAAAAGCTGCTTCTCCCAGATCTTTCATGGAGAATTTCAATGAAAGCCAAGCTTTCACCGACGTTAACATGGGAATGTCATTGCCTATAAGCAATACATCGTCGACATAAAGGACAATAAAAGTCAGTGCACTCCCACTAACCTTCTTATATACACAAGGATCATCTACGTTTTGAGTGAAATCATATTCTTTTATGACCTCATCAAAACGTTGGTTCCATGACCTCGATGCTTGCTTCAGTCCATAAATGGACCGATTTAACTTACAAACCTGTTTGCAAGTCTTGGTGCGATAAAACCGTCAGGTTGTTGCATATAAACATCCTCCAACAGGTTTCCGTTAAGGAAAGCGGTTTTAACGTCCATCTGCCATATTTCGTAATCGTAATATGCAGCTATCGCAAGCATTATCCGAATGGATTTAATCATGGCAACGGGTGAGAAAGTTTCGTCATAATCAAGTCCAAGTTGTTGACGATACCCCTTCGCTACGAGCCTAGCTTTGTACGTGTTGTACGTTGCCATCCATGTCTGTCTTCTTCTTGAAGACCCATTTGCATCCAATAGGCTTTACGCCTTCTGGTGCATCAACCAGTGTCCAAACTTGGTTGGTATACATGGAATCCATTTCGGCCTTCATGGCCTCTTGCCATAAAGTGGATTCGATACCTTGTATCGCTTCCTCATACGTAGCCGGTTCAGTATCCTCAATAAGATTAATATCTACATGAGGTGAGATCAGGAATCCATACCTCTCAGGTATTACCCTGACTCTCTCCGACCTACGTAGTCCTTGTGTAATTGAAGATTGTGGTTCAGTCTCATCCTGGATGGACTGTTCATGTTCCGTTCTCGATTCATTGCGAGAAACAGTATCACTACGACTTTCATCGAGTTCTACTTTCCTCCCACTAAACACTACATTTAGGAATTCCTTCTCAAGGAAAACCGCATGTAGAGCAACAAATACTTTGTTCTCTTGTGGGTAATAGAAGTAATATCCTTTGGTTTCCCTAGGATATCCAACAAATAGGCATTTATCTGATTTGGGTTCAAGTTTGGTACCTTCCAAACGTTTGACGTATGCCCAGCAACCCCAAATCTTCAGGAATGAGAAACCTGGTTTCTTTCCTGTCCATATCTCATACGGAGTCTGTTCAACAGACTTTGACGGAACCCTATCCAAAATAAGAATTGCACATTCTAATGCATGTCCCCAGAAGGATATAGGTAGCTCAGTGCGACTCATCATCGACCTTACCATGTCAAGCAAGGTACGGTTTCTCCGTTCAGACACACCATTTAATTGTGGTGTTCCAGGAGGAGTCCATTGTGAAAGAATACCATATTCTTTCAGGTAATCTTGAAACTCATTACTTAAGTATTCGCCACCACGGTCCGACCGTAATGTTTTAATACTCTTGCCTGTTTGTTTTTCAACTTCGTGTCGAAACTCTTTGAATTTCTCAAAAGTTTCCGACTTGTGCATCATTAGATACACATAACCATAACGCGATGCATCATCCGTAAAGGTTACGAAGTATCGGTATCCACCTCTAGCCTGGCTAGACATGGGCCCACAAACGTCACTATGAACGAGGGCTAACAGTTCAGTGGCTCGTTCACCTTTACCACTAAAAGGTGATTTAGGCATTTTGCCTAATAAACAAGATTCGCAGACGTCATATGAATTTGGATCAAATCCGTCCAAGTACCCACTCTTCGAAAGTGTGGATATGCGAGTCTTGTTGATGTGTCCCAGACTGTTGGACAATTATGACCCATAGCGTCACTATTTGTACAGATCATGGTGTTGTTGTACAAATTAACTATGTGACAAAGAGATTGCACTCTTATCATTTGTGATTAGATCACCTAGATGTATAAATGATAGGAGGTCCATATGATTAGTTCCTGGATTGAGATGATATGAGACAGTATCAGTCCTCGAAGGATTAATCATTAAATATCCCTAGTCGTAGTATTATCGAGATTGGACATCGATAATGCGGAATAGACTAGTATTACACTTGTGCGCGTTATGTGAGATCATAACGGCATAGTTCTCATATATTTGGGTATAGGATACTCATGCAAATGTAATGGGAGGTTGTGTTTTACCGATGGTACGGAAAACAGCTTCGCTCTGGATAGACCCCTCGGAATTCCATTGGTAGTATGACTATGTGTCTATGGAAGTCCGAAATCAGGGTAGGTGTATTTGGTCTTAACCTGAGACTTGCATCGCTAATACTTGCGACAATCAGCATGCTTTAGTTTTGGTCGTCCAGGGCTTTAACCGGTTCTGTGTACGCCTTTACTGGGTATATTGAGAATCGTAGTGTATTGGGTGTGATGTCAAGATGGAAGTATCACTCCAGTCATAGTGGAGATGATGTCACGTAGGATACGGTACTAGTACTCCTAAGTACTGCAGTCATTGAGATATTATGACTAGGTCATGTATATCCGATTATAGAGACTAGTTACCAGACATCCGACATGTGCTTCGTACGGGGCAGACACATTCCAGCCCCAGGCCTAGCACGTGACAATCCGATACTGGATCGCAATACGCAATACTACGTATACTACGCCTGACATATATTATATATTCCAGTAAGAATATTTCTGGAGAATTGGGTAGGCACGGTGCTTTGCTAGAAGCCAACCATGTCTTGTAAATCGGTAAGCACGTGGTACGAGGTACGCACGTATTCGGATAATCCGATGACCATATTTACTGCCAACATATCCAGGGATCTCTTGGGTCGCTTCCCAAAGATTCACCGATGACAGTTGATTTAAATTAGAATTAATCTGGGATTAATTAAGAGAGAAAATTAATCTGGGATTAATTAAGATGGAGAAAGAAAATTAATCTAGGATTAATTGAGGTATTATTTAATCTGGGATTAAATGTGTTCGGAAGAGAGAGAACGCGATTAATTTGGCATTAATCGGTAGAATAAATTTAATTGTTAAATTTGATTTTTCTATTTAATTTATTCGTATGGGCTAAAATTAATATATCGGATATATTAATATGAATGGATTTCATTACGAAATTAAAGTTGGACTTTAATGCGAACGAGCGAATTAATTTAGAATTAATTCGTAGACGACATTCGTAATATATTTGCGAGGCATCGTTATTTAATTAAATTAGATTTAATTATTTAGCGATGAAAGAAAGTTCGTTAATTAGATTAAACGGAACCGAGCCGCGGCAAATGTTCGTAGAGATATTTGAATTTTGAATTCAAATGTGGGGCCCACTTTAATGTGGTAGTTGGGAGGGTAGTTGGCATTTATGCCAAAACCACTTACTTTCCAACCACTTGGTTTAGGTGAAACCAAATTACCCCAACTACATGGTTTTGGGTAAAAGGGTAAAACCCTTTAACAAAACCAAAAGGCCTTCTCTCTCTCTCTACACACAACACACTTGTAACACATTTGGAAATGGAAAAACCCTAATACACCATGTAATGGGCGTGAGCTACCTCCCTCTCTTCTCTTTGATTTTGTGGCAAAATCAAGTTAGCTAGCACTTCAAGGAATCAACAAAGGTGATAGGGAAACTACTTCAAGAGTTGGAATCATCACTTAAAGCTTGGATCTTGGAGATCTCTTCTCAAAATTTTAAAGCTCAAATCCGTTCATTGTAAGTATATTCCGCAACTTATTTTGAATTTGTGAACATGTTTTCATGCTTATTAGATCCTTGGCATGTTCTAGGAACACAAACAATGGTATCAAGAGCCAATTTAAGCATGAAAATTTTAGGGTTCATGGGACTAAAATTTGGGGCTTTTTATGTTTTGAGCATGATTTCTTCAAATTGATGCTTTGAGCATGCTTAGATATATGATAACTTAGAGTTATGCATGATTAGATTTGAAACAAATCAAATGAATCCAAAGTAAAATTTTTTTATCTTGGCCGAAACCTACTGCAGTGAACTGGGCAATTTTTTGATTTTTGTAACATGAAATGATGTGTTTAAATGCATGTTTAAATGTTGATTGTTGGTTTGATTGGATTAGAATCAAAGTCAATAATGTTTATGTTAAAATCAAAGAGCATGTTGAGCATGAAATGATGAATTAAGGATTCAATTTATGTTGAGCATGAAATGATGTGTTTTGGTTTTAATTTGTTGTTGAGCATGAATTGATGGATTAAGCATGATTAATTAAGTTAATTGGTATTTTGGAAATATTGAGTTTAATTAATTAATCATGGCTAATACACTTTAATAAAGTAATTGTGATATTTGGAATATGTATAATTATGTTAATAAGCCTTTAATTATTAATTGGGCTAAAAGTGTGTATTGGGCTTAATGGGCTTATTTTGAATAAGTTTGGTTTTGGACTTTTGGATGGATCCAATTGGGCCCAAAACCAATTCCATAAGGTCAAAATACATCACTTGGCCCTTTAAAGAATTTAATTGGGCCTAATGGGCCTAAATTGATTTGTTGGCAATAGGGTGATTGTTGGAGTTTAATCAAGTCCCAAGATCAACAAATAATGATAAAATCACATATGAACACATCAAAGGAGGTGGCGGAATCAACTCACATTGAATTTCGGTTTTGATGTTTGAAGAACAAGATGCGTTTTTGAGCTCCCTCCAAGCTCGGCAATGGCTTCCAAATGCAGTGGGCTGTGCGGTTCGGACTGGTTTGGTGCTCACCATGTTCGGCCATTGAAGACCACCATTGAAGCTCCAAGCTTCAAGCTTCCATGCTCACAAACTCACTTCCCTATCACCTTTGTATCACTCCTAGAGTGTGCTAGCACTAATCATCTTCCTTGCATCTCCATTTTCTCGGTGAAACCAGAAAAAAAAAAGAAGAAGAAACGGCAGTGAAGCCGTGAGAAGAGAGGAGAGAAAAGAGAGAGAGAGAGAGAAAACGTTTTGGCTCCAAGCCTTACCAAAACCATGTACAGTACGTTTTTGTGGAGAGAGAATAAAAAGCTTTTGTATA
>SKCR01000600.1:0-34313 GCA_019454045.1 Zanthoxylum bungeanum | reverse complement strand
CATTGGTATGTCCCCATATCGAATGGTTTTTGGGAAAGTGTGCCATCTGCCAGTTGAACTTGAACACAAGGTGTATTGGGCACTGAAAAAAGTTAAATCTTGATCCACAAGCTGCAGGAGAGAAAAGACTTCACCAATTCATCGAATTGGAGGATTTCGCCTACAAGCTTATGAGAATGCCAGATTGCACAAAGAAAAGACCAAGAGATGGCATGATAAAAAAAATTGCGCAGACAACTGGAACCAGGGCAGCAGGTGTTGTTATACAATTCACGGTTAAAAATTTTCACTGGAAGGATGAAATCAAAGTGTTCAGGTTCATTTTTGATTACTCAGTTTTACTATACGGAGTTGTTGAGATATACAACCCCAAGTCCAACAACACATTCAAGGTTAACAGTCAGCGTGTCAAGCATTAATGGGGAGAATCATTTGAGCGACAAAAAGAAATTGTCACACTTTCAGATCCAGCCTAACATTCGGGCAGTCATGTCTAGTTGACGATGTTAAACTTAGCGCTAGGTAGGAGGAAACCCATGTAATTTATGTATATATTGTGATTTGGTGTGTTTTATTTTGGGTGTTTAATTTGTGTAGGTAAAGTCACATTTTAGGATGGAAGAAGTTCTCGCAAATCTTCACAAAAATTTTTCTTCTCTCCCTCAAAATCTCTGATGAAAGTCTACAAAGCTCGCTTGGAACAGATGAGACTACTGATGATCAAAGGTATTCAACTGATATTCGTTGGATTATTAAAGCACGAGTCCGATTGGCAGGTGAGTCCTCTGACTCTTTTATTTCACATCTACCTGGTTTAGGAAGAAGCACTTATGCTAAAAAAAGAAGAGCTAAAAGAATATGTGTATGTTATAAATGTGCTAGTATGTTTTGGGATACTCATTGTCGTTCTTTAGGAATGATGTCTGATAACCTTGAAGATAAGATTAATTTCATTAGGGATGGCTTGAGTAAGGAGTCTTTGGATGACATATCTAAAACTCTTGAGACGCATCCCAGTGGATGTGTGTATCATGAAATTCACATGTTATATACACAATTTCGAGAAGAAAGACAACAGTATAGTCTCGGGAATCTGACTCAAAATGACCATGTTTGCCAATTATAAGAAAATTGGATGTGTTTGAACCTTACCATGTCTAAAATTTATTTGTGCCTTATTATGCTTTTAGAATGCATGTTTAAGGGGTATGATGAGACCTAATCAAGAGATAATAATTCATTGCCAATTTACGTGAAAAACCCTCACTCTAATATTAAGCGTTTTCCTTCCATTGAGTGGTTCTTTCTCAAGATCCAAGATTTGCATTGGTTTTTTGGCCAAAGTCAAGATCATTTTTCATCGCGGATGTGTTTGAACCACGAAAGCTTTGTTTCGTATCACATGTCTTTGGTATTTGTGACTTGTTGGCAAAAGTCAAGGTCACTTCTGTACATCGACATGGATTACGAAGCTTTCCCAATGTCAATGGGTCGCGCTTAACTGGAATCATTAAGCTTGTTGAGCTAAAGCCTAGGCTTAGTTGATTCAGAGGAAAAGGTCATGATGATATTTTGGATATATGCTTTGGACTTGGAGGTCCACCTACCGGATCTAGGAATTGGATGTGATAAAATTGATCTTAGAGATCTACCTAGTTAAGTTTCATATAGCTTGTTGGCCAATGTCAAGGTTGTGTGTTATTTAATGGGATCCTAGCCCACTAGGAAACTAGGTTTCTCGAGTACTCAACAGAGGATTAGAGGCTCATTGAAAAATAGTGGGAGGCTAGTGTTAAATTTGCAATTTCATTTAAATACTTGCCAATACGCGCTCTTTTAATTTTTATTTATCGTCGTTATAAATATATTAGTTGGACTAATATTTGTTTTATTGCTTTCTTTGAATAGTTAGACTGTACAAGACACTACTTCATGTTGGGTTTCTACGGTCTAACCGGGATCGTTTTAAGCAAGAAACAATATGTGAATACAACAAAGAAGTTGCGGAATACTTACAATGATAGGTTGAGCGATGCGACGAACACAAAAACTTCAAGCTCTCCTCCAAGATGCACTCTTCAGTGGCAGTTTTTGAGCTCTCCAAAATTCGGTCATGGTGGTCAATAAAGCTCAAGCTTTGATGATGATTCCATGCTCACGGGTGCGGTTCCCTATCACCTTCGCAAGACCCTTAAAGCGTCCTAGCACTCCGGAAATTTGGCCACAAAATTCCCTTAGCTTCTCCTTAATGTCTCATCTTTGACAAAAAATGAAGAAGAAATATGGCCCAAGGCCGTGAGAGAGGAAGAGAGGAAGGGAGAGAATGAGTTGGTTTTTGATTTTCCAAAAATCAATTAATGATATACCAAAAATTTGCTTTCAAAAGTCTAAAAATTTGGAGGCAAAAATGCATTAAATGCATTCAACAACCCACATCAACTATTCACATCAAAAGTGACTAGACATCACTTCACTCAAAGTGATGTGACTTCCATCACTTGATTGACTAGCGATTTGATGATTGATGTGACTTGTGGCCGCACTTGAATTCGAAATGCGAGTGCGTCCGCAAACACTTCCAGACTCGGGTTCGCTAATTCCAAATTAACGAATTTTCGTTGCGACGAAATTAAATCTAATTTAATTAAATAACTTTACCTAGCAAAGTTACTATTCATGTCGCTAACGAATTAATTCTAAATTAACTCGTTAGCTCGAATTAAAATCTAATTTTAATTCCGCGTCGAAATCTAATTTCGTTTAATATATCGAATATATTAATTTATTGATTAATTCAAAATTAATCATTCTCTCTCGTCAATGATATTTTATCCCAGATAAAATATCTCCGTAATTAATCCCAGATTAATTTTCTCTCTCATCTAATTAATCCCAGATTAATAAAGTGCGAGTCATACGTCATCGGTGAATCTTCGGGAAGCGACCCATGAGATCCCCGGATATGTTGGCAGTAAATTCGATCGTCGGACTATCCGAACACGTACGTACCTAGTACTACGTTTGTACCAATTTACAAGACAATGTTGGCTTCTAGCAAAGCGCCATGCCTACCCAATTCTCTAGAAATATCCTTACATGAATATGTGATCTATATCAGGCGTAGTATACATAGTATTGTGTCTTTCGATCCAGCATCGGATGTCACATGTAAGGCCTGGGGCTAGAAATATGTCTACCCCGTACGAAGCATATATCGGATCTCTGGTAACTAGTCTCTATAATCGGATAAACATGACCTAGTCCATAATCCGATAGCTGCAGCATATAAGAGAACAAGTTTCGTATCCTACGTGATCATTATCTCCACTATGACTTGAGTGATACTTCCATCTCGACATCACACCCAATACACTATGATTCTCAATATACCCAGAAGAGGCGTACACATAACCTGTTAAAGCCCTGGACGACCAAAACCAAAGTACATTGATTGTCGCAAGTATTAGCGGTGCAAGTCTCAGGTTAAGACCAAATACACCTACCCTGATTCGGACTTCCATAGACACATAGTCATACTACCAATAGAATTCCGAGGGTCTATCCAGAGCGAAGCTGTTTTCCGTACCATCGATAAAACACAACCTCATACTACACTTGCATGAGTATCATATACCAAAATATATGAGAACTATGCCGTTATGCCCTCACAACGCGCACAATTGTAATACTAGTCTATTCCGCATATCGATGTCCAATCTTGATAATACTACGACTAGGGATATTTAATGATTAAACCTTTATGTGTTGATACTGTCTCATATCATCTCAATCAGGAACTAATCATATGGACCTTCTATCATTTATACATTTTGGTGATCTAATCACAAATGATAAAAGAGCAATTTCCTTTTACACATAGTTAATTTGTACAACAACACCATGATCTGTACAAATAGTGACGCTATGGGTCATAACTATCCAACAATCTCCCACTTGGCCTATAGCCAGACACTCAAGTGTCCTAAACCCGAATTATGTACGGTTCGCTCATATTTCTGCTGAGAAAAGGGTTTCGTCAGCGGATTTTCATGATTATCATCTGATACGATTTATACGATCATCACATCACCACAATGTATGATCCGAACGAATCAGATGATAATTGAAGTATATATTGTTGAGTTTCAATCAAGTCCCAAGAATCATCAATCATGCATAAAACGAGTTGAATATACAAAGGAGTAAGGCGGAAACATACTCACAATGATTGGTTTGGATGCTACGAAGAACAAGCCACTTCTTGCTTCTCCAAAACGTGGCAGTGGCGTCCTTGTACTGCAGTGGAGTGCTCGATTTTGCTCCTCTTTGAACCGCAAAAATTCGGCCATGGATGAACACCATTGAAGCTCCAAGCTTCAAGCTTCCAAAAGGAATTCCAAGCTCATAAATTCGTTTCCCTATCACCATAATATAACTCATGTGTGTGCTAGCACTTCTCCTTCTTCTTCAAGTTCGGTCAAACCATAAATTTTGAGAAGAAATCGGCAGTGAAGTCGTGAATGAGAGGGAGAAGAAAAGAGAGGGAAAAAAAGAAGACCGTATGTCTTGCATGTGAGAGAGAGAAGATAAAGCTTTAATATATATGTTTATTATATTTACCAAGTAAATTAAATAAACATATATATTACTTTAATTCAAAAGTCAAAAAGTAAAAAGCAAATGTTGCTTTTTCAACTTCTACATCAATCACTCAAATCAAGTGACAACATGTCATATCACTCAAAGTGACATTTGATTTGACGCTTGATGTGACTAGCGATTTGACGCCACGATTTGACTTGCGTGGCGCACTCGAATTCGAAATGCGAATACGCTCGCAAATAATCCGGGCTCGGGTTCGCTAATTCCAAATTAACGAATTTTCCGTCGCGTCGTAATTAAATGATTACTCCTAGCGAAATCACTATTCACGTCGCTAACGAATTAATTCTAAATTAATTCGTTCGCCCGAATTAAAATCTAATTTTAATTCCGCGTCGAAATCCAATTTCTAATAATATATCAAATATATTATTTTATCGATTAATTCCAAATTAATCGTTCTCTCTCTTTAATTAATATTTTATCCCAGATAAAATATCTCCGCAATTAATCCCAGATTAATTTTCTCTCTCTTATAATTAATCCTAGATTAATTAAGTGCGAGTTATACATCATCGGTGAATCTTCAGGAAGCGACCCATGAGATCTCCGGATATGTTGGTAGTAAATACGGTCGTCGGATTATCCGAACACGTAAGTACCTCGTACTACGTTTATACCAATTTGCAAGACAAGGTTGGCTTCTAGCAAAGCGCCATGCCTACCCAATTCTCCAGAAATATTCTTACAGGAATATATAGATCTGTATCAAGCGTAGTATACCGTAGTATTGTGTATATCGGCCCAGTATCGGATAGTCACGTGCTAGGGCTGGGGCTGGATAAGTGTCTGCCCCGTCCGAAGCACATGTCGGATGTCTGGTAACTAGTCTCTATAATCAGATATTCATGACCTGGTCACAATATCCTGATGGTTGCGCAACACTTAAGAGCACTAATACCATATCCTGCGTGACATCATCTCCAATATGACTGAAGTGATACTTCCATCTTGACATCACACCCAATACACTACGACTCTCTGATAAACGCAGAACCGGTTAAAGCCCTGTACCACCAAGACCAAAGTCTATCGATTATCGTAAGTATTAGCGATGCAAGTCTCAGGTTAAGACTATACACACCTACCTTGATTTCGGCCTCCCATAGACACATAGTCATAATACCAATGGGATTCCGAGGGGTCTATCCAGAGCGAAGCTGTTTCCCGTACCATCGGTGAAACACGACCTCCTATCGCACTTGCATAAGTATCCAATACTTATATATATGAGAACTATGTCGTTGTGCCCTCACAACGCGCACAAGTGCAATACTAGCCTATTCCGCATTATCGATGTCCTGTCTCGATAATACTCCGGCTAGGGATATTTAATGATTAATTCTTCGGGGATTGATACTGTCTCATATCATTCTCAATCCAGGAACTAATCATATGGACCTCTCTTCATTTATACATTTATGGTGATCTAATCACAATGATGAGAGTGCAATTCCTTGTCACATAGTTAATTTGTACAACAACACCGTGATCTGTACAAATTGTGACGCTATGGGTCATTTTGTCCAACAATCTCCCACATGGCACATAGCCAGTCACTCGAGTGTCTAACACCCGAACTATGTACGGTTCGCTCAAATTGCTGAGAAAAGATTTTCGTCAGCGGATTTGCGTAATTATCTTCTGACGCGATTTACACGATCACAATCGCCACGATGTATTATCCGAACGAATCAGATGATATAGAAGTATATATCTGGATCGTCGATGAGACCTTTAATTCCTTAGCATGTGCTGACGCCTAGCTCAGCTGCTAACAGAACTATATCTAATCTAATTAGATTTATTTTCGATCCAAATGGCTTCTATTGCTTCTTGCTCTCGGCTGTAGCAATAATCCGCATTTGTTGTTTATTCGGCAACAGTTATCTTGCTCGGAATATTTCCAGCTTACTGTCCCGTTGTTCAAACTTTATAGTACTGCAGTATTTACCGGTTTGGAAACTTGCAGCAGTGATCCTAGTCACTTCAAGTTCTCCTACTCCATAATTTAAGACAACATCTTTAGTTCTCTAAGATACTAATAGATGTCCTTAACTTCAATCCAATGACTATCACTTGGATTGTCCTGATTGTGACTCCATATGCTAGAAGCGTATGAGACACCAATACAAGTACATTTTAAATGTACAATTTCCAGAGAGTGTTAACAACTCCAAATCTATCCAGTAGTAGATTTTATTCCTTGAATAAAGTTTGTTACTCCCCAGAATTCTACGGAGAATTTCTATGAAAGAATATCTATGAAAGCCAAGCTTTCACCAATTGCTTTATGGGAATTTCATTGTCAGTGCCCTCCCACTAACCTCCTTATATACACAAGAATTATTTCGTTTTGAGTCAAATCATAAACTATTATGATTATTTCAAAACGTCAGTTCTAAGAACCTTATGCTTGTTTCAATCCAAACATGGATCGAATAACCTGCAAACCTTGTTTGTCGGTTATACAAAATCGTCAGGATGTTTGTAAGCATCCTCCAAAAGGTTTCCTTTTCAGGAAAGCGATTTTGATCTGCAACTGACACATTTCATAAATGAAATATGCAGTTATCAACAAGCATCTTCAAAATGGATTTACCATGGCAACAGGTAAAAGGTTGAACCGTTATAAACACATGTTGATAACGATACCTTTCCGTCAAAAGCCCAGCTTTGTACGTTGGTATGTTGCCTTCCATGTATGTCTTCCTTGAAGATGTTTAATGTACCAATTGTTGGTTTCTATTATTAGTCCCAAAGAAGTATAAGCCAAAGAAATACACATTTTATACATGCAAAGCTTGAAGCATGGCGGAATCATACTTACAAAGCTTGTGACGAAAATGATGAAGAGAATCCTTGAGTCTTCAAGGTTGAAACTTTCGGCCAAGAGCAAGAGTGAGAGAAGCTTCAAGTCTTCTAGTGTTCCAAGCTCCAAGGTTGTTTCCCTATCACCTCCTTTGATCCCTCATTGTGCTAGCAAAAATGGAGAAGATGAAAACAATTTTCTGCCCTTGTTTGAAGCTCACGCCGCGTGAGCAAGGAGAAGAAGAGGAAGAGTGCCTTTTTCAATTTTCTTTTTCTCTTTTATTTGTTTCAAAACCGTGAGAAAGAAAAAGAAAAAGCAACGATGAGATATCATTTTCCAAAATGAATTTTTTATTAAAAAACCCTTCAAAAACCGTGAAGGGTTTTCCCTCCAAAAAATCCATTAAATGGCCTCACCTACTTACATTGAGTATAGAGACAATGTATCATCCCATAAAGGTGACTAGATACATCCATCAACTAGTCGTATCAAGTAATGAGACTTCGCGATGTGATTTGCGGGTCCCACTCGTTTCAAAATACGAATGTGTCCGCAAACACTTTCGGGCTCAATTTCGCTAATTCCGAATTAATGAATTTCCATCGCGACGAGAATTAAATAATTACGCCTAGCGGAATTACTATTCAGATCGCTAACGAATTAATTCTAAATTAATTCGTTTGCCCGAATTAAAATCCGATTTTAATTCCGCGTCGAAATCTAATTTCGTTTAATATATCGAATATATTATTTTATCGATTAATTCCAAATTAACCGTTCTCTCTCCTAATAAGGCATTTTATCCAAGATAAAATTTTTCCGCAATTAATCCAAGATTAATAAATTTCGAATCAAACATCATAGGTGAATCTTCAGGAAGCGACCCAAGAGATCTCCGGATATGTTGGCAGTAAATACGGTCGTTGGATAATCCAAACACGTACGTACCTCGTACTACGTTTTTACCGATTTACAAGACAAGGTTGGCTTCTAGCAAAGCGCCATGCCTACCCAATTCTCCAGAAATATTCTTACTGGAATATTAGATCTTTATCAAGCGTAGTATACCGTAGTATCGCGTACATCGATCCAGTATCGGACGATCACATGTTAGTGTTGGTTTAAATCTAGGTCCCAAGATCATACAAGTCATGAAAACATGCGTGAATACACCAACGGAGGTAGCGGAATACTCACATCGATCGGTTGAGTCGATTTGGAGACGATTGAAGGCCAAAAACGCACTGCCTTGGCGCATGAACTGCAGCAGTCCACTGTCTCCAAAAACAGAAATTTGAGATGCGAAATGGAGCTCCTAGCTTCGTCGGACGGATCCCGGCTCATGGTCGAACCTCCCTACCACCTTCGCAAGACTCATAGTGTGCTAGCACTTGCGGTTTTCACCATGAAAACCCAACTCTTGGCTTCCCTATTCACGCCATTTCTGGTTTTAAAACCAGTGAGTTTTGTTCAGTTTGGGCGTGAGAGAGAAGAGAGCAAAATGAGAGAGAAAGTAATATGTTAAGTTGTTTGTAAATGTGTTAAGACTTTTACTTATATATTTTCCAAAAAATATAACAATTACCATTTGTTTTTCTTTTTCAAAAATCAAAATAAAAGGTAATAGTCTCCCACCAAACAACATCAACTATTCCAACAACTACCATCACTCAAAGTGACTAGTTGTCTTTTCAATCAATCAATCAATCACATCAATCAATCACATCACTCAAGTGACATTGATTTGACGCTTGATGTGACGAATGATTTGACGCTTGATGCGACTTGCGTTGCCGCACTCGAATTCGAATACGAATGCGCTCGCAATCACACTCGGGCTCAGGTTCGCTAATTCAAATTAACGATTTTTCCATCGCGTCGTAATTAGATGATTACGCCTAGCGAATTCACTATTCACGTCGCTTACGAATTAATTCTAAATTAATTCGTTCGCCCGAATTAAAATCTAATTTTAATTTCGCGTCGAAATCTAATTTCGTTTAATATATCGAATATTAATTTAATCGATTAATTCCAAATTAATCGTTATCTCTCTCTAGATGATATTTTATCCTAGATAAAATATCTCCGTAATTAATTCTAGATTAATTTTCTCTCTCTTCTATATAATCCCAGATTATTCAAGAGTGTGAGTTGTGCGTCATCGGTGGATTATCGGGAAGCGACCCATGAGATCTCCGAATAAGTTGGCAGTAAATACGGTCGTCGGAGTATCCGAATCACGTACGTACCAAGTACTACGTTCTACCGATTTACGAGACAAGGTCGACTCTTAGCAAAGCACCAAGTCTACCCAATTCTCCGGACATATCCATCTAAGAATATTAAGATCGGTATCAAGCGTAGTATACTATTGTATTGTGTATATCGGCCTAGTATCAGATAGTCACGTGCTAGGCCTGGGGCTGGATAAGTGTATGCCCCGTACGAAGCACATGTCGGATGTCTGATAACTAGTCTCTATAATCGGATATACATGACCTTGTCATAATATCCCGATGGCCGCGCAGCAGTTAAGAGCACTAATACCGTGTCCTGCGTGACATCATCTCCACTATGACTGGAGTGATACTTCCGTCTCTACTATCACATCCAATACACTACGATTCTCAATATACCCGGCATTGGCGTACACAGAACCGGTTTAGAGTCATAGACGACCTCAACTAAAGTATATCGATTGTCGCAAGCATTAGCGATGTAAGTCTCAGGTTAAGACTATACACCACCTACCTTGATTCGGCCTCCCATAGACACATATTCATAATACCAATGGGATTCCGAGGGGTCTATCCAGAGCGAAGCTGTTTCTCGTACCATCGGTGAAAAACACGACCTCCTATCGCACTTGCATAAGTATCCAATACATATATATATATGAGAATTATGACGTTGTGCCCTCACAACGCACACAAGCGCAATACTAGCCTATTCCGCATTATCGATGTCCAGTCTCGATAATACTCCGGCTAGGGATATTTAATAATTAATCCTTCGGGGACTGATACTGTCTCATATCATTCTCAGTCCAGGAACTAATCATAGGGACCTCTCTTCATTTATATATCTAAGGTGATCTAATCACTAATGATGAGAGTTGCAATTTCCTTGTCACATAGTTAATTTGCTACAACAACACAATGATCTGTGCAAATAGTGACGCTATGGGTCATATTATCCAACAATCTCCCACTTGGCACATAGCCAGTCACTCGAGTGTCTAACACCCGAACTATGTACGGTTCGCTCAAATTGCTGAGGAAAGGTTTTCGTCAGCGGATTTGTATGATTATTGTCTGACGCGATTTATACGATCATCACATCGCCACGATGTATGATCCGAACGAATCAGATGATTAGAAGTTTATATCTGGATCGTCGATGAGACCTTTAATTCCTTAGCCTGTGCTGACGCCTAGCTCAGCTGCTAACAGAACTATATCTAATCTAATTAGATTTATGTTCGATCCAAATGGCTTCTTTTGCTGCCTCAGCTGCAACAATAATCCGCATTTGTTGTTTATTCGGCAACAGTTATCTTGCTCGAAAGATTCCAGCTCACTGTCCATATTCAAACTTTATAGTACCGCAGTATTTTCTGTTTGGAAACTTGCAAGCAGTGATCCCAGTCACGTTCAAGTTCTCCTTCTCCATAGTTTTGACATCATCTTTAGTTCTCTGAGATACTAACAGATGTTCTTAACTTCAATCCAATGACTATCACTTGGATTGTCCTGATTGTGACTCCTATGCTCGAAGCGTATGAGACACCCTATCAAGTACATTTAAAATGGACAATTTCCCAGAGAGTGTTAACAACTCCAAATCTATCCAGTAGATCTTTATTCCTTGAATAAAGGTTGTTACTCCCCAGAATTCTACGGAGAATTCTATTGAAAGAATATCCTATGAAAGCCAAGCTTTCACCAATTGCTTTATTGGGAATTTCATTGTCAGTGCCCTCTTCCCACTAACCTCCTTATATACACAATAATTATTTTTCGTTTTGATTCAAATCATAACCATTATGATTATTTCAAAACGACAGTTCCAAGAACCTTACGCTTGCATTAATCCAAACATGGATCGATTACCCGCAGACCTCGTTGTGGTTATACAAAATCGTCAGGATGTTTAAAACATTCTCCAAAAGGTTTCCTTTTCAGGAAGCGATTTGATTTGTATCTGACACATTTCATAAATGAAATACGCAGTTATCTGTTGGATAATATGACCCATAGCGTCACTATTTGTACAGATCACGGTGTTTTGTACAAATTAACTATGTGACAAGGAAATTACACTCTCATCATTTGTGATTAGATCACCATAGATGTATAATGAAGAGAGGTCCATATGATTAGTTCCTGGATTGAGATGATATGAGACAGTATCAATCCCCGAAGGATTAATCATTAAATATCCCTAGCCGAAGTATTATCGAGACTGGACATCGATAATGCGGAATAGGCTAGTATTGCACTTGTGCGCGTTGTGAGGGCACAACGGCATAGTTCTCATATATATAAGTATTGGATACTTATGCAAGTGCGATAGGAGGTTGTGTTTCACCGATGGTACGGGAAACAGCTTCGCTCTGGATAGACCCCTCGGAATCCCATTGGTATTATGACTATGTGTCTATGGGAGGCCGAAAATCGAGGTAGTGTGTATAGTCTTAACCTGAGACTTGCATCGCTAATACTTGCGATAATCGGTAGACTTTGGTCTTTGGTGGTACAGGGCTTTAACCGGTTCTGTGTACACCGCTTCCGGGTTTATCAGAGAGTCGTAGTGTATTGGGTGTGATGTCGAGACGGAAGTGTCACTTCAGTCATATTGGAGTTGATGTCACGCAGGATACGGTACTAGTGCTCTTCAGTTGTTGCGCAACCAATCGGGATATTGTGACCAGGTCATGTATTCGATTATAGAGACTATGTTACCAGACATCCGACATGTGCTTCGGACGGGGCAGACACTTATCCAGCCCCAGCCCTAGCACGTGATTATCTGATACTGGGCCGATATACACAATACTACGGTATACTACTTGATACAGATCTATATATTCCTGTAAGAATATTTCTGGAGAATTGGGTAGGCATGGCGCTTTGCTAGAAGCCAACCTTGTCTTGTAAATCGATATAAACGTAGTACGAGGTACTTACGTGTTCGGACAGTCCGACGATCGTATTTACTGCCAACATATCCGGAGATCTCATGGGTCGGTTCCTGAAGATTCACCGATGACGTATTACTCGCACTTTGATTAATCTGGGATTAATTAGAAGAGAGAGATAGAATTAATCTGGGATTAATTCGATGAGAGAGAAAATTAATCTGGGATTAATTACGGAGATATTTTATCTCGGATAAAATATCGTTAAAGAGAGAGAACGATTAATTTGGAATTAATCGATAAAATTAATATATTTGATATATTAATCGAAATTGGATTTCGACGCGGAATTAAAATTAGATTTTAATTCGGGCGAACGAATTAATTTAGAATTAATTCGTTAGCGACGTGAATAGTGAATTCGCTAGGCGTAATCACTTAATTACGACGCGACGGAAAATTCGTTAATTTGGAATTAGCGAACCCGAGCCCGAGAGTGATTGCGAGCGCATTCGCATTTCGAATTCGAGCGCGGCACGCGAGTCCATCAAGCGTCAAATCGCTAGTCGCGTCAATCGTCAAATTAATTGTCACTTTGAGTGATGTGACTTGACAATATGTCACTTTATTAAAGTGAATAGATGTGATGTGACTTAAAGTTAAAAGTTGAAATGATGAAAAGCTTTATTGTTTTTTTAACTTTTGACTTTTGAATTAAAAGATAAGATATATATGTTTTATTTATTTTACTTGGTAAATGAAATAAAAAATATATATATTAAAATCTTTTTCTCTCTCTTACATGCAACATTTACGTTTTTCTTTTCCTCGCATCTCCCTCTTTTCCTCCTTCTTCACGGCATCACTGCCGATTCTTCTTCATTTTCTCTGGTTTCACCGAGCATTTGAGAAGCAAAATGGAAGATGATAAGTGCTAGCACACACCTTGAGTGATACAAAGGTGATAGGGAAGTGAGTTTGTGAGCATGGAATCTCAAAGCTTGGAGCTTCAATGGAGTTCATGCATGGCCGATTCTTGGAGGTTCAAAGAGGACTAAAATCGCACAGCCCACTGCAAGGAGGAGCCACTGCCGTGAGCTTGGAGGGGACAAAATCGCACCTTGTTCTTCATTCATCAAAACCGAAATTCAATGTGAGTATATTCCGCACCTCCTTTGATGTGTTCATATGTGGTTTTTTATGCATGATTTGTGATCCTTGGGACTTTGATTGAACACTTACAATGGTATCTTGAGCTTTTGATGCATGAAAACCGAATTAGGGTTCTTGAGCAAATTTGGGGCTTTTTGATTTTAGCTTGATTCTGACAAATTGATTCTTTAAGAATGCTTATATTTGATTGAATTTGAGTTATATGTAATCAATTTGATAAAAAATTGATTGGATTGATTTTCCCCAATTTGCTTATTTTTGGTCAAAACTTTAATTTGGGCAAACTCGATTTAGGCATGATTTGGTTGAATTGTTTGATGAAGTATGCTTGAATGAGGTTGAATTGAAGTTGTGCATGATCAATTTCAAGAAAATTGGATTAGATCAATTTTCCCCAATTCTTTAGGTTGAACATGAAACTTGAAATTGGGTAAATGTGTTTGAGCATGTTTTAATTGAATTGGATGTTTAAGTATGCTTAGAACATGTTTAATTGAGATTGTGTGTGATCAATTTCATGAAATTGGATTGGATTCAATTTTCCCCAATTGAGGCTTGGCCGAAAATTGCATAACCCTAATGTCTTGGTAATTTTGTTTTGTTTGATCATTGGATGACTTAAAACAATTGGTTAATGTTGTTTTGAAGTTCAATTGGATTGAATTTTGATTTAGAACATTTTTCCCTTTTCTTTAAAGTGGCTTGGCCGAATCTTAAATGAACATGAAATTCATTGTGATTTTTTGTTTTAATTCATTGGATGAATTGAATTGATTTGGGAAATTAAGATTGTGGACTCAATTGGATTGAAACCGAATCGAATTGAAAAACCCCTAATTGCCGAGACTTGATAGCATGTTAATTGGGTTTGATTTTGATTGAATTGTGTTGGACACTATTTGGTTGTTAAAGTGCATGATTAATTAGGCTAATTGATGTTTTAGAAATGTTAATTGGGTAATTGATTATGTAATACACTTAGGTTAATTAATTGTGAAATTTGGAATTTTATAAGTTAATTAATTTGGGCTTGATTTTGGAAATTAGGCTTGTTAGGTTGTAATTGGGCTTTTGGGCTTTGTTGTAACAAAGTTGGGTTTAGGCAAAATTGGTTGGATCCAATTAGGCCCAAAACCGAATCCAAAAGGTCCAATTATGACTTAATGGACCTTAATTATTTAATTGGGCCTAATGGGCCAAAATTAATTTAAAGGCTTATGGGGTAACTCCCGGATTGGATTTTGGTTGTTCGGTTTGACCCGAGTTGACCAAAAGTCCACGCCTATAGAAATTAATTAAAAGCCCATTGGACTTTAATTAAATAAAACATTAGATGTTAATCGGGCTTTGAGACCCGTTGCGATTAAATTTGGAATTTAAGTCGTAAAGGTTCGTTAATAAAGTGTAATATTTAATTTAGAATTAAATAATGAATTAGAATTAAATACGTATTAAATTGGATTTAATTATGTAATTTAATTTAATTCGTAGAAATTGTACTTTGAGTACGTGTTCGCAAAACGAGTTTGACTCGAACAAAAATCAAATCTTTGTTTGAACATTGGATGATCACTAATATTCAAGATTAATTAATTTGATTGATTGATTGATAACATGCTTGTATGAATACATGGTTGTGATGTTTGAATAATGTATATCGGATGGATATTAGTCGGGTTGGGCGATTTTGGAAATTGTAATAAATTTGATTTATTAAATTGGACCTGCGTGTCCAGCCTTATCTCCTATTTCTTTGTATTCTCTTCTCACCTATTCCCCTCCATGTAAAAGAGGTTTCTTTAGAAGTGTAGTGTAACGGGTAGAAGTAATACAAGTGCTAGCGGGAGAGAGAAAGTGAGAGATTTGATCTAGGATCAATGTAAAATATCCATCCGCATATCATTATTATTTTATTTCATACTCGCTTTATTATTGTTTTAGAATGCATGCTTAAGGGTATGATGATGAGACCTTAACAAAGATAATTAAATTGGTAGCCAATTTGCACGCGAAAAACCCTCGTTAAATATCATGCGTTTTTCCTTCCATTGAGTGATTCTTACTCAAGATCCGAGATTGGCAGGGGTTGTTGGCCAAAGTCAAGCCCTTGTCCATCAAAGATGTGTTTTAATCACGAGGCTTTGTTCCATATCGGTGTCGTGTCCAAGTTGTGGTTTGTTGGCCAAGTCAAGACCACTTCTTGTCCATTGACATTGATTACGAAGCTTCCATGTCAATGGGTCCGCGCTTGACTGGGATCACTAGGTTTGTTGTGCCAAAGCCAAGGCCTAGTTGATTCAGAGGAAAAGGTTAGGCTATACATTCGATGTATAGGCATATATAAGATATATGTTTGGGACTTGGATGTCCACCTACTGGATCTAGGAGTTGGATAAGATCCAATTGATCTTCGAGATCTACCTAGTTAATTATCATACAATTTGTTGGCCAAAGTCAAGATTGTGTGATATTTAACAGGATCCTAGCCCACTAGGAAACACGGTTTCCCGAGTACTCGACAGAGGGTTAGAGGCTCGACGAAAAATAGTGGGAGGCAAGAATTGAATTTGCAATACTCGTTCAATTACTCGCCGTATGCGCTCATTTAAATTATTTCGTCATTAGATTAAATGTTAGTTAGACTAATATTTAAATTGTTGTTTTAATAAACAGTTGGACTGTATTATACTTGATTATATATAATTGGATTATATTAATCAATATATTTGAATTAATTAATTTCAGTTTACAGTTGATTTTATAATTGGATTATAGTAATCAATGTAATTGAGGTTAATTAATTTGGATTATATTTGATTATATAGTTGGACTATTATAATCATTATAATATATAAAGTACCACTAATCGTTGATTAAATAGTTGGACTATTGTAATCAAGATAAATTGAAAAGTTGGATATTTAAAATATAATCTAGGATTAAAATATTTTAAATGATTTAATTTTCAAATTGGGAATAAATAATAGGTTACTTTATTTGATAAATAACTTATTATACCTTAAGCCCAAAATTAAGCAAGATAAGTAGAGCATAAAATCTTTGGAAGATTTTTGTGATGATGACTTTAATGCTTAATTTAATATACTTGTCATAAATCTAATTTTGGATTTAAGAAGTATTAAAATTGCAATTTATAATTCTTGGAGAATTAATTGACTATTCATGTAAAGTCAAAGTTTGCAATTGGGCATGTAGCACGAGGTGCACACGTTCCTTTCAATATTCTAAAACCCAAGGCTTGGCCTAAGGTTCCTAAAATATTGAAAAGGATAATTGACATATCCCAAAGTGACTACCATTTGGATATGGAAGACACGAAGGAATTAAAGAAAGGGCGAGGCTCTAACTTTAAAAATGTTTGTCTTAGTTATGTTCACAGCTAGTATTGAAATTAGATTTTAAATACTTAGTGTGGTACATAAAATATATGTATTGATATTCAGAATCTGCTTTGAGCAGGATACTGACTTCAAGCTGAGATTGCTCTGCGAATCGGAAACGGGACGAAAGTCGCTGTTTCGACCGTAGATACCTAAGTTTAGGAACTACCCTTCGGGTATGTACTTGAATTAGGAACTGTTATAATGTAACTAGTTTGACTAGAGACATTATCTCTTTATCAGTGTTTTAATCCGTTGCGGATAAAACCTTTATATTATAGAACACTGAGTGTTTTATTATATAAAGATGATACTGAGATAAATATATTAGATATAAATAACAGAATTTATATTTTGAATATAAATAAAAATCTCAAACATATAAATTGACAAATAAATAGCTCAAATTGATTTGATCAATAGAGACTTATTTGTGGCATTGTTGTCTAGGACACAATTTAATTAGACTCGTATATCCACACTTTTGAAGAGTGGGTACTAGGACTGATTTGACTATTCAAATAAGGTCTGCGAATCTAGTTTATTAGGTAAAGTACCTAAAATACTATTTGCTTGGTAATAGTGTTAGTGCCACCGATCTGTTAGCCCTATTCATGGTGAAGTAAGTGGGCCCATATCTAGCTAGGCTAGATGTGAACATGAATATTTCGTGACCTTAACGGATGTGGCATCACGTTATGGTTATGTGTTTCTTTTGAAGAACACAAATCAGAAACTTTAAAGTTTCGACACGAAAAATAAACAGATCGGCTATAGCATTATTCCGCCACGGTAAGACCGTAATGGAAAATACTTAAGCAGTAAGTTTTCGTACATACTTGAAAGAGTATAGTATTCTTTCAATGAGGACTCCTCTTGGACACGTCATTTGACGGTGTGTCCGAACGGATTAACCGAATCATTGTTAGACATAATAAGGTTAATCACGAGTCGCTTTGAGCTACCATTTCCTTCAATAGGATATGTACTAACAGTGCAAAACTTATTTAGAATAAGGTTCCATATAAATCTGTTTGACAGATATCGTATAGGATATGAACAGGAAAGAAACGAGGTTTCTCATTCCTGACAATTTGGGTATGCTAGGCATAACGTTTGGATGATACCAAACTAAGGACCCAAATTGGATAAGTGCCAATATAGGTTATCCTAGGGAAACCATAAGTATAGTACTTATACATCTCACATGAGAACAATGTGATTGTTGCTCTCCATGCGGTTTTCCTAAGAGGAATACCGATATGCAGTGGTAAGTGGGAGGATAGTATAACTCGATGAAAATCGGAGTAATACTGTTCTAGGCACTGAATCTTAATGGAACATATATAATTCATCAAGGATGAAACTATACCATTAATCTTCGAATACACAAGAACAAAGGAAGTGATACGAGGTATCGACTCCCTATTATGACAAAGTGTCATGAGTCCGAAATGGATTCCATGTATATCAATAAGTTTGGATACTAGTTGATGTACCACAAGGCATTGTGCCTATTGGTACTATAAGTCTTCAAGGAAGACGTACATGGATGGCAATATACCAACGTATAAAGCTAGGCTTTTAACGGAAATGTATCGTTATCGACATTGTGATTGATTACGATTCAACCTTTTACCTATTGCCACTGTAGATCCATTTGGATGATGCTTGCTGACGCGAGCATAAGTTCTTGGAATTATCATTTTGATGCAATCATAATGGTGTATGATTTAATTCAAAACGAAAATGATTCTAGTGTAAATAAGGGTTTAGTGGGAGCGCACTGACAGTGGCTGTCCTATAAAAAATGATAATACGTCTTTCTTGGAAATGATATTCCCATAAAAATAAATGTCGGCGAAAGCTTGGCTTTCGAAATACTCTCCGTGGAACCGTACATTGAAAAATGTACAAGACCTGGTGTATCATACGCTTTGAGCATATGGATTCACAAACAGGACAATCCGAGTGATAGTCACTGGATTGATGTTAACATCCGTTAGTATCTTAGAGAACTAAGGATGCTGTCTTAGTCTATGGAGTAGGAGAACTTGAAGTGACTGGGATCACTGTAGCAAGTTTCCATAACCGATAAAGACGACTAAAAGTCGCAAACGGTACTATACAGTTTGAATAACGGTGCAGTGAGCTGGAAATATTCCGAGCAAGATAACTGTTGCCGAATTAACAACAAATGCGGATTATTGCTGCAGCTGAGGCAGCAATAGAAGCCATTTGGATCGATAATAAATCTAATTAGATTAGATATAGTTCTGTTAGCAGCTGAGCTAGGCGTCAGCACAGGCTAAAGAATTAAAGGTCTCATCGACGATCCAGATATATACTTCTATATCATCTGATTCGTTCGGATCATACATCGTGGCGATGTGATGATCGTGTAAATCGCGTCAGACGATAATTAAGCAAATCCGCTGACGAAAACCTTTCCTCAGCAATTTGAGCGAATTGTACATAGTTCGGGTGTTAGACACTCGAGTGACTGGCTATGTGCCAAGTGGGAGATTGTTGGATAATATGACCCATAGCGTCACTATTTGTACAGATCACGGTGTTGTTGTACAAATTAACTATGTGACAAGGAAATTGCACTCTCATCATTTGTGATTAGATCACCATAGATGTATAAATGAAGAGAGGTCCATATGATTAGTTCCTGGATTGAGATGATATGAGACAGTATCAATCCCCGAAGGATTAATCATTAAATATCCCTAGCCGAAGTATTATCGAGACTGGACATCGATAATGCGGAATAGGCTAGTATTGCACTTGTGCGCGTTGTGAGGGCACAACGGCATAGTTCTCATATATATAAGTATTGGATACTTATGCAAGTGCGATAGGAGGTTGTGTTTCACCGATGGTACGGGAAACAGCTTCGCTCTGGATAGACCCCTCGGAATCCCATTGGTATTATGACTATGTGTCTATGGGAGGCCGAAATCGAGGTAGGTGTGTATAGTCTTAACCTGAGACTTGCATCGCTAATACTTGCGATAATCGGTAGACTTTGGTCTTGGTGGTACAGGGCTTTAACCGGTTCTGTGTACACCGCTTCTGGGTTTATCAGAGAGTCGTAGTGTATTGGGTGTGATGTCGAGACGGAAGTGTCACTTCAGTCATATTGGAGTTGATGTCACGCAGGATACGGTACTAGTGCTCTTGAGTGTTGCGCAACCAATCGGGATATTGTGACCAGGTCATGTATATCCGATTATAGAGACTATGTTACCAGACATCCGACATGTGCTTCGGACGGGGCAGACACTTATCCAGCCCCAGCCCTAGCACGTGATTATCCGATACTGGGCCGATATACACAATACTACGGTATACTACGCTTGATACAGATCTATATATTCCTGTAAGAATATTTCTGGAGAATTGGGTAGGCATGGCGTTTGCTAGAGCTAACCTTGTCTTGTAAATCGATATAAACGTAGTACGAGGTACTTACGTGTTCGGACAGTCCGACGATCGTATTTACTGCCAACATATCCGGAGATCTCATGGGTCGGTTCCTGAAGATTCACCGATGACGTATTACTCGCACTTTGATTAATCTGGGATTAATTAGAAGAGAGAGATAGAATTAATCTGGGATTAATTCGATGAGAGAGAAAATTAATCTGGGATTAATTACGGAGATTTTTATCTCGGATAAAATATCGTTAAAGAGAGAGAACGATTAATTTGGAATTAATCGATAAAATTAATATATTTGATATATTAATCGAAATTGGATTTCGACGCGGAATTAAAATTAGATTTTAATTCGGGCGAACGAATTAATTTAGAATTAATTCGTTAGCGACGTGAATAGTGAATTCGCTAGGCGTAATCACTTAATTACGACGCGACGGAAAATTCGTTAATTTGGAATTAGCGAACCCGAGCCCGAGAGTGATTGCGAGCGCATTCGCATTTCGAATTCGAGCGCGGCACGCGAGTCACATCAAGCGTCAAATCGCTAGTCGCGTCAATCGTCAAATTAATTGTCACTTTGAGTGATGTGACTTGACAATATGTCACTTTATTAAAGTGAATAGATGTGATGTGACTTAAAGTTAAAAGTTGAAATGATGAAAAAGCTTTTATTGTTTTTAACTTTTGACTTTTGAATTAAAAGATAAGATATATATTTTATTTATTTTACTTGGTAAATGAAATAAAAATATATATATTAAAAATCTTTTTCTCTCTCTCTACATGCAACATTTAACGTTTTCTCTCATCTCCCTCCTTTTCTTCTCTCTTTCTTCACGGCATCACTGCCGATTCTTCTTCATTTTCTCTGGTTTCACCGAGCATTTGAGAAGCAAAATGGAAGATGATAAGTGCTAGCACACACCTTGAGTGATACAAAGGTGATAGGGAAGTGAGTTTGTGAGCATGGAATCTCAAAGCTTGGAGCTTCAATGGAGTTCATGCATGGCCGATTCTTGGAGGTTCAAAGAGGACTAAAATCGCACAGCCCACTGCAAGGAGGAGCCACTGCCGTGAGCTTGGAGGGGACAAAATCGCACCTTGTTCTTCATTCATCAAAACCGAAATTCAATGTGAGTATATTCCGCACCTCCTTTGATGTGTTCATATGTGGTTTTTTATGCTGATTTGTGATGTTGGATCCTTGGGACTTTGATTGAACACTTTTCTTGCAACAACATTAGCAAATTGATGTTAACCATGCAACAGGTAAAAGGTTGAACCGTTATTAACAAAATGTTGTTAACGAACCGTTTCCGTCCAAAACCGAGCTTTTTTACTTGGTATGCTGGCCTACCATGTATGTCTTCCTTAAGACGTTTAATGTACAATATGCACAGATGCCTTGTGGTACAACAACTAGTATCCAAAATAGTTTGTTTAGAAACATCGTCCCATGTCGGACTCATGCACTTTTGCCATAATAGGGAGTCGATCCATCGTATCACTCCTCAAAAACGTAGTCCGTGGATAGACCTTCTAAGATTGACATCTTTATGAGTTGAGATCAGAACACAATACCCTACGATACTCTTTCGTGTATGTTTGAAACTTACTGCTTAAGTTTTTCCATTACTGTCTTACCGTGGACTGCATAATACTACAGTCGGATCTTTAATCCGATTCGGTCGAAACCCTAAATAGTTTTCCGATCTGTGTTCTTCCAAAGAAACACATAACCATAAGGTGATGTTACAATCCGTTAAGGTCACGAAAGAGCATGTTCACATCTAGCCTAGCTAGATATGGGCCCACTAACTAACTCACCATGAATAGGGCTAACAGATGGTGGCCCTTATACTATTACAAGTAATAGTATTTTAGTACTTTTACCTAATAAACTAAACTAGATTCGCAGACTTTATTTGAATAGTCCTTGTCCTAGTACCCACTCTTCAAAGTGGGGATATACGAGTCTGTTAATTGTGTCCCAGACAACAATGCCACAAATAAGTCTCTATGATCAAATCAATTTGAGCTATTTTTTGTCATTTTATATGTTTTGAGATTTTAATTATATTCAAAATATAAATTCTGTTATTCACATCTAATGTATTTATCTTCAGTATCATCTTTATATAATGAAACACTTATTAGTGTTCAAGAATTAAAGGTTTATCCGCAACGGATTAAACACTGATATAGAGATAATGTCTCTAGTCAAACTAGTTACATTATAACAGTTCCTATTTAAGTACATACCCAAAGGGTAGTTCCTAAACTTAGGTATCGACGGTCGAAACAGCGACTTTCGTCCCGTTTCCGATTTGCAGAGTAATCTCAGCTTGAAGTCAGTATCCTGCTCAAAGCAGATTCTGAACATCAATACATATATTTTATGTACCACACTAAGTATTTAAAATCTAATTTCAATACTAGTAGTGAACATAACTTTGACAAATATTTTAAAGTTAGAGCCTCGCCCTTTCTTTAATTCCTTGGTGCCTGCCATATCCAAATGGTAGTTACTTTGGGATATGTCAATTATCTTTTCAATATTTCACAAACCTTTGGCAAAGCCTTGGGTTTCGGAATATTGAAACGATGTGCACCTTGTGCAACACACCCAATTGCAAACTTTTGACTTTCACCCATAGAATAGTCAAATCAATTCTCTAAGAATTATTAATTGCAATTTAATACTTTTAAATATAAAGATAGATTTATTGTCAAGTATATTAAATTAAGCACTAAAGTCATCATCATATAAATCTTCCAAAGATTTTATGCTCTACTTACTTGCTTAATTATGGGCCTAGTCATAATAAGTTATTTTATCAAATAAATTAACCTATTATTTATTCCCAATATGAAAATTAAATCATTTAAAACATTTAATCCAAGGATTATATATTTTAAATATTCAACTTTTCAATTCTTTCTTGATTTCAATAGTCCAACTATTTAATCAATATTAATAAGGTACTATTTATTATAATGATTACAATAATCCAATTATTTAATCAACTATAATTTTAATATTGATTACTATAATCTAATTATAAAATCAACTATCATTTTAATTGAATTATATTGATTACTATAATCCAATTATAAAATCAACTATATATCGAATGAGTTTGTATATAGTCCAACTATATATATTTTTAAAATAACATAAAATATTAGTCCAACTAATACTTTTGATTAATATGATGAATAAAATAGATGAGCTCGTTAGCGAGTATTCGAACGAATGTTGCAAATTCAATACTTGCCTCCCACTATTTTTCGTCGAGCCTCTAACCCTCTGTCGAGTACTCGGGAAACCGTGTTTCCTAGTGGGCTAGGATCCCGTTAAATATCACACAATCTTGACTTTGGCCAACAAATTGTATGATAATTAACTAGGTAGATCTCGAAGATCAATTGGATCTCATCCAACTCCTAGATCCGGTAGGTGGACATCCAAGTCCCAAACATATCTTATATATGCCTATACATCGAATGTATACCCTAACCTTTTTCCTCTGAATCAACTAGGCATTGGCTTTGGCACAACAAACCTAATGATCACAGTCAAGCGCGGACCCATTGACCATGGAAGCTTCGTAATCAATGTCGTTGGACAAGAAGTGGTCTTGACTTTGGCCAACAAACCACAACTTGGACAAGACACCAATATGGAACAAAGCTTCGTGATTCAAACACATCTTCGACGGACAAGGGCTTGACTTTGGCCAACAACCCATGCCAATCTAGGATCTTGACTAAGAATCACTCAATGGAAGGAAAAGACGCATGATATTTGATGAGGGCTTTTCGCGTGCAAATTGGCTACCAATTTAATTATCTTTGTTAAGGTCTCATCTTCATACACCCTTAAACATGCATTCTAAACACATAATAAAGCGCATATGAAAATAAATAATAATGATATGCGGATGGATACTTAACACATTGATCCTAGATCAAATCTCTCCCTTTCTCGCTCAAGCTAGCACTTGTATTACTTCTACCCCTTACACTACACTTCTAAAGAAACCTCATATACATAGAGGGGAATAGGTGAGAATAGAATACAAAGGAATAGAGGTGATAAGGCTGGACACGTAGGTCCAATTTAATAAATCGAATTTATTACAATAATTTCTAAAATTGCCCACTCATCTAATATCCATCCGATATAACATTATTCATTCAAAACAACCACGTATTCACACACATAAGCATGCTATCAATCAATCTAATCAAATTAATTAATCTGATAATTAAGTGATCATCCAATGTTCAAACAACGATTTGATTTTGTTCGAGTCAAACTCGTTTTTGCGAATAAGTATTTAAAGTACGAATTCATGAATTAAATTAAACTACATCATTAAATCTAATTTAACATGTATTTAATACTAATTCACTATTTAATTCCAAATTAAATATCACACACTTTATTTAATAAACCTTTTACGATTTAAATTCCAAATTTAATCGTAACGCGTCTCAAAGACCGATTAACGTCCAACGTCAATTCAATTAAAGTCCAATGGGCTTTTAATTGATTTCTTAAGGCGTCGACTTTTGGTCAACTCGGGTCAAACCGCTAACCAAAGTCCAATCCGGGATTTACCCCATAAGCCCATAAATCAATCTTGGCCCATTAGGCCCAATTGAACTTTAAAGGTTCATTAGTTGCCTTTGGGCTTTATGGTTAAGGTTTTGGGCCCAATTGGATCCAATCCATTTGGCCTAAACCCAACTTGATAAAATCAAGCCCAATAGGCCCAATTACAACATTAATAGCCCAAATCCAATTTAAGGCCTCAAATAATTAAATTACATCAATCCAATTTAGCAATTTAATTACCTAAAGTGCATTACATGATTAATCAACTAAATCAATATTTCTAAAACACCATATTAGTCTAATTAATCATGCTCATTTCATTATTATAAGTCCAACACACAATTGAAAAATCAAACCATTTACATGCTTCAAAGCTCTCGGCCAAGGAGGGATTTTGTGTCCGATTCGGTTTCGATCCAATCGAACCCACAATCGACATTAAATCAACATCCTAAATGATTTCATACACATCCAATGTTCATAAAATCAAAAAATACCAAGACATTAGGGCAATAAGCAATTCGGCCAACATATAGAATTTAGGGATTTTTGTCCAATTCGAAATCCAATCCAATTCGATTCAAATTAACATCATCCTACATGATTCTAACTTCATCCAATGAATCAAAATCAAAAATTCCAAGAATCCAAAATTCACCATCATATTCGGCCAACTCACAAATTTGGGCAAAATTGATCCAATCACATTTTCTTGAAATTTATCAAATCAATCATCAATTCAACATATATTAAGCATGCTCAAACATCCAATTTTGTTAAATCATGCTCAAATACAAAATACCCAATTTTAAGCCCTACATTTTTCATGCTTGAACCTAAGGCTCTTGATGCCATTGTTGGTTTAAATCTAGGTCCCAAGATCATACAAGTCATGAAAACATGCGTGAATACACCAACGGAGGTAGCAGAATACTCACATCGATCGGTTGAGTCGATTTGGAGACGATTGAAGGCCAAAAACGCACTGCCTTGGCGCATGAACTGCAGCAGTCCACTGTCTCCAAAAATAGAAATTTGAGATGCGAAATGGAGCTCCTAGCTTCGTCGGACGGATCCCGGCTCATGGTCGAACCTCCCTACCACCTTCGCAAGACTCGTAGTGTGCTAGCACTTGCGGTTTTGACCATGAAAACCCACTCTTGGCTTCCCTATTCACGCCATTTCTGGTTTCAAAAACCAGTGAGTTTTGTTCAGTTTGGGCGTGAGAGAAGAGAGCAAAAAATGAGAGAGAAAGAAATATGTTAAGTTGTTGTAAAATGTGTTAAGACTTTTAATTATATATTTTCCAAAAATATATAACAATTACCATTTGTTTTTCTTTTTCAAAAATCAAAATAAAAGGTAATAGTCTCCCACCAAACAACATCAACTATTCCAACAACTACCATCACTCAAAGTGACTAGTTGTCTTTTCAATCAATCAATCAATCATATCAATCAATCACATCACTCAAAGTGACATTTGATTTGACGCTTGATGTGACGAATGATTTGACGCTTGATGCGACTTGCGTTGCCGCACTCGAATTCGAAATACGAATGCGCTCGCAATCACACTCGGGCTCGGGTTCGCTAATTCCAAATTAACGATTTTTCCGTCGCGTCGTAATTAGATGATTACGCCTAGCGAATTCACTATTCACGTCGCTTACGAATTAATTCTAAATTAATTCGTTCGCCCGAATTAAAATCTAATTTTAATTCCGCGTCGAAATCTAATTTCGTTTAATATATCGAATATATTAATTTAATCGATTAATTCCAAATTAATCGTTATCTCTCTCTAGATGATATTTTATCCTAGATAAAATATCTCCGTAATTAATCCTAGATTAATTCTCCCTCTTCTATATAATCCCAGATTATTCAAGAGTGCGAGTTGTGCGTCATCGATGGATTATCGGGAAGCGACCCATGAGATCTCCGGATAAGTTGGCAGTAAATACGGTCGTCGGAGTATCCGAATCACGTACGTACCAAGTACTACGTTCTACCGATTTACGAGACAAGGTCGACTCCTAGCAAAGCACCAAGTCTACCCAATTCTCCGGACATATCCATCTAAGAATATTAAGATCTGTATCAAGCGTAGTATACATTGTATTGTGTATATCGGCCCAGTATCGGATAGTCACGTGCTAGGCCTGGGGCTGGATAAGTGTCTGCCCCGTACGAAGCACATGTCGGATGTCTGGTAACTAGTCTCTATAATCGGATATACATGACCTTGTCATAATATCCCGATGGCCGCGCAGCACTTAAGAGCACTAATACCGTATCCTGCGTGACATCATCTCCACTATGACTGGAGTGATACTTCCGTCTTGACATCACATCCAATACACTACGATTCTCAATATACCCGGCATTGGCGTACACAGAACCGGTTAGAGTCCTAGACGACCTCAACTAAAGTATATCGATTGTCGCAAGCATTAGCGATGTAAGTCTCAGGTTAAGACTATACACACCTACCTTGATTTCGGCCTCCCATAGACACATATATAATACCAATGGGATTCCGAGGGGTCTATCCAGAGCGAAGCTGTTTCTCGTACCATCGGTGAAACACGACCTCCTATCGCACTTGCATAAGTATCCAATACATATATATATGAGAATTATGCCGTTGTGCCCTCACAACGCACACAAGTGCAATACTAGCCTATTCCGCATTATCGATGTCCAGTCTCGATAATACTCCGGCTAGGGATATTTAATGATTAATCTTCGGGGAGATAACTGTCATATCTGAACTATCATTCTCAGTCCAGGAACTAATCATAGGGACCTCTCTTCAATTATATATCTAAGGTGATCTAATCACTAATGATGAGAGTGCAATTCCTTGTCACATAGTTAATTTGCTACAACAACACAATGATCTGTGCAAATAGTGACGCTATGGGTCATATTATCCAACAGTTAGGCCTGGGCTGGAAATGTGTCTGCCCCGTACGAACATATATCGGACATCAAACAACTAGTCTCTTTAAATCGGACAATCCTGACCTGGTCATATTGTCCCGACGGTTGCAACCTTTTATAGAGTACTAGTTCAGTATCCTGCGTGATCATCATCCATATGTCTGAAGTGATACTTCCATCTTGACATCACATCCAGTACACTACGATTCTCGATAAACCCAGAAGAGGCGTACACAGAAACGGTTAAAGCCCTGAACCACCAAAACCAAAGTTTACCGATTGTCGTAAGTACTAGCGATGCAAGTCTCAGGTTAAAACCATATACACCTACCTGATGCGGCCTCCCATAGACACGCAGACATACTACCAATGGGATTCCGCGGGGTTCTGTCCAGAGGGAAGCTATTTTCCGTAACATCGGTAAAACACAACCTCCTATCGCACTTGCATAAGTATCCAATACTTAAATATATGAGAACTATGTCGTTGTGCCATCACAACTCGCACAAGTGCAATACTAGTCTATTCCGCATTATCGATGTCCGATCTCGATAATACTCCGACTAGGGATATTTAATTATTAAACCTTTTATATTGATACTGTCTCATATCATCTCAATACGGAATAATCATATGGACTTTTGCCATTAATATATTAAAGTAAATAATTTTACAACGGCAAAAGGCAATTTCATTATCACATAGTTGATTTTGTACAATAATACAATATCATTTACAAAACAGTGACGCTATGGGTCATAATGTCTAACAATCTCCCACTTGGCCTATAGCCAGTCACTCAAGCATCTAATACCTGAACTATGTATATGTCGTTCAAACACATGCTGAAGAAATGCCTTCGTCAGTGGATCTGCAATGTTGCCATCCGATGCGACCTTCTCGACTTTTACATCGCCACGATGTATAATCTCCCGAATCATATTGGTAATGCCGAAGAACATGCTTGGATCGTTGATGAGACCTTGGTTCCTTAGCTTGTGCTATAGCCCCATTATTGTCACAATACAATGGTACGGGCTCAGCTGCTAACGGAACTACTCCTAATCCGATTAGGAATTTTCGGATCCAAACTGCCTCCTTTGCTACTTCTGACGCAGTAATATACTCCGCTTCTGTTGTTGAATCGGCAACAGTATCTTGCTTGGAAGATTTCCAGCTCATTGCTCCGTTATTCAAACAAAAAATGTACCCCGATTGCGACTTGAAGTCGTCCTTGTCGGTTTGGAAACTTGCATCGGTGTACCCAGACACCTGAAGTTCTCCACCTCCATAAATTAAGAAAGCATCCTTAGTTCGTCTAAGATACTTAAGGATATTCTTAACTCCCATCCAGTGACTTTCACCTGGATCGGCCTGATAGCGACTGCACATGCTCAAAGCATATGACACATCAGGTCGCGTACATATCATGGCATACATGATCGATCTGACTGCCGAGGCGAATGGTATCCGACTCATGTTATCTCTCTCTTCTTTAGTTTTAGGACATATGTCTTTAGACAGAAGGATACCACGCGACATTGGCATCAATCCCTTCTTGGATTGATCCATGTTGAATCACTTCAACACTTTGTCAATATATGTACTCTGGGAGAGTCCAAGCAGCTTTCTAGATCTATCCCGGTAGATCTTTATTCCCAGAATAAAGGCTGCTTCTCCCAGATCTTTCATGGAGAATTTTAATGAAAGCCAAGCTTTCACCGACGTAAGCATGGGAATGTCATTGCCTATAAGCAATACATCGTCGACATAAAGGACAATAAAAGTCAGTGCTCTCCCACTAACCTTCTTGTATACACAAGGGTCATCATCGTTTTGTACGAAATCATATTCTTTTATGATCTCATCAAAACGCTGATTCCATGACCGTGATGCTTGCTTCAATCCATAAATGGATCGATTTAACTTACAAAACCTTGTTTGCAAGTCTAGGTACGATAAAACCGTCAGGTTATTGCATATAAACATCTCCAAAAAGTTTCCGTTAAGGAAAGCGGTTTTAACGTCCATCTGCCATATCTCGTAATCGAAATATGCAGCTATTGCAAGCATTATCCGAATGGATTTAATCATGGCAACGGGTGAGAAAGTTTCGTCATAATCAATACCATATTGCTGACGATACCCTTTGCTACAAGCCTGGCTTTGTACGTTTGCACGTTGCCATCCATGTCGGTCTTCTTCTTGAAGATTCATCTGCATCCAATAGGCATTACGCCTTCTGGTGCATTAACCAGTGTCCAAACTTGGTTGGCGTACATGGAATCCATCTCGGACTTCATGGCTTCTTGCCATAAAGTGGAATCAATATTCTGTATTGCTTCCTCATACGTAGTCGGGTCATTATCCTCAATAAGATTAATATCTACATGAGGCGAGATCAGGAATCCATACTCTCAGGTATCGTCCTGACTCTCTCCGACCTACGCGGTCCTTGTGTATATGAAGATTGTGGTACAGACTCATCCTGGATGGTCTGTTTTTGTTCCGTCGTTGATTCATTGCCAGGAACAGTATCACTACGATTTTCATCGAGCTCCACTTTCCTCCCACTTACCACTGCATCTAGGAATTCCTTCTCAAGGAAAAATGCATGTAGAGCAACAAATACTTTGTTCTCTTGTGGGTGATAGAAGTAATATCCTTTGGTTTCCTTAGGATATCCCACGAAAAGGCATTTATCTGATTTGGGTTCTAGTTTGGTACCTTCCAAACGTTTAACATATGCCCAGCATCCCCAAATCTTCAGGAAAGAGAAACATGGTTTCCTCCTGTCCATATCTCATATGGAGTCTGTTCAACAGACTTTGACGGAACCTTATTCAAAATAAGTAGCTTCACTGTTAATGCGTATCCCCAGAAGGATATAGGTAGCTTAGTGCGACTCATCATGGACCTACCATGTCTAACAAGGTACGGTTTCTCCGTTCAGACACACCGTTTAATTGGCGGTGTTCCAGGAGGAGTCCACTGTGAAAGAATACCATTTTCTTTCAAGTAATCTTGAAACTCATACTCAAGTATTCGCCACCACGGTCCGACCGCAATGTCTTAATACTCTTCCTGTTTGTTTTTCTACTTCGTGTCGAAACTCTTTGAATTTCTCAAAAGTTTCCGACTTGTGTCTCATTAGATACACATCCATAACAGAGATGCATCATCCGTAGGTTACGAAGTAATGATATCCACCTCTAGCCTGGCTAGACATGGGCCCACATACGTCGCTATGAACGTGTTGGAAAAAATAACCAAGCCCCAAGATCAACAAGAACAAGCAAAATATATAAATACATGAATGAATTATTGAAGTATGGCGGAATCATACTCAAAATACTTGAAAATGGATGCTAAGATGATGCGAAATTCCTCCCTGTGCAGTGAAGCTCTCGGCAAGAAGAAAAGAGGGACTCCAAGTCGAGTTGATCCTTCCAAGCTCAAGGATTAGTTTCCCATATCACCTATGTATGATCCCTTGAAGGTGCTAGCCTTTGTTGTGATTTTGAATGCACAACTTCTTCAAATCTTGCCACAAAAATTGAAGAAATGGAGAGCCCAAAACTGCATGTAGTTTCGGCAATGTGAGAGAGAGAGAGTTGAATGATTTTTGTTACAAAAAATCAATTATATTATGCCCTAATATTTATTAAATTAATAATAACTATGACACAAATCATGCAATGGCTTAGAGTGTCAAACACTCAAACTCCATGCAAAACCATTGAGTGTATTGTACACTATCACCATGCAATGTATTAACAATTAAATAATGCATAAAATGACGTGTCATGTGGGCCCCACACGTTTCCAATGAAAGTGGGCCCACGTGCACTCACGCGTTCGGGTTCGATATTTCGAAATACCGAACTTACGTCGCGACGTTAATTAAATCGAATTTAAATAAATAATTGCGCCTAGCGAAATTATTATTTACGTCGCTAACGATTAATTCTAAATTAACTCGTTTGCCGAATTAAAATCTAATTTTAATTTCGCGTCGAAATCGAATTTCGATTATATATCGAATATATAATTTTACGATTAATTCCAAATTAATCGTTCTATCTCTTTGTATAGTACTTTATCCAAGATAGTCTCTCCGTAATTAATCCAAGATTAATCGAGTTTGAATCATACGTCATTGGTGAATCTTCGGGAAGCGACCCAAGAGATCTCTGGATATGTTGGCAGTAAATACGGCCGTCAGATTATCTGAATACGTACGTACCAAGTACTACGTTTTTACCGATTTACAAGACAAGGTTAGCCTCTAGCAAAACGCCATGCCTACCCAATTCTCCAGAAATATTCTTATTGGAATATAAGATCTATACAGGCGTAGTATACCGTAGTATAGTGTATATCGAACCAGTATCGGATGATCACATGTAAGGCCTGGGGCTGGAGATGTGTCTGCCCCGTACGATACACATATCGGACATTAAGCAACCAGTCTCTTTGAATCGGATAATCCTGACCTAGTCATATTATCCCGATGGTTGCAACCATTATAGAGTACTAGTTCTGTATCCCTCGCGATCATCATCTCCATATGTCTGAAGTGATACTTCCATCTTGACATCACACCCAATACACTACGATTCTCGATAAATCCAGAAGAGGTGTACACAGAACCGTTAAAGCCCTGGACCACCAAAACTAAGGTTTACCGATTGTCGTAAGTACTAGCGATGCAACTCTCAGGTTAAGATCATATGCACCTACCCTGAAGCGGACTCCCATAGACACGCAGACATACTACCAATGGGATTCCGCGGGGTCTATCCAGAGCGAAGCTGTTTTCCGTACCATCGGTAAAACACAACCTCCTACCGCACTTGCATAAGTATCCTATACTTAAATATATGAGAACTATGCCGTTGTGCCCTCACACACGCACAAGTGCAGTACTAGTCTATTCCGCATTATCGATGTCCAATCTCGATAATACTACGACTAGGGATATTTAATGATTAAACCTTTATGGATTGATACGGTCTCATATCATCACAATCCGGAACTAATCATAGGGACTCTTACTATTTATATCAAAGTAAATAAATTACAAAACGGTAAAAGGCAATTTCATTACTACATAGTTAATTTTGTACAATAATACAATATCATTTACAAAATAGTGACGCTATGGGTCATAACTGTCTAACAGAACGAGGGCTAACAGTTCTGTGGCACGTTCACCTTTACACTAAAGGTGATTTAGGCATTTTGCCTAAAAGACAAGATTCGCAGACATCATATGAATTAAGATCAATCGTCAAGTACCCACTCTTCGAAAGTGTGGATATGCGAGTCTTGTTAATGTGTCCTAGACGACAATGCCACATGTAAGCTTCATCTTTTAGATTACTCCTTTTGAGCCTTTTGTTTGTATTTTATGTTTAGGAGATTCATTTATATTCAAAATATAAAGGCCATTATTTGCAACAGCAGTGCAAATTTCTGCATCATGTTTATATAAATAACACCCAGTGTTTTCTAAATACAAAAGTGTACCCATGCTGGGTTAACAAAGATACAGATATGATATTCCTAGTCAAACTAGGTATATATAACAGTTCAAAAGTTTAAGCACATGCCCCGAGGGCAATTCCAAAACAAAAGTCCCTACAGCCAAACAGCAACTGGAGTTCCATTTCCGACTCGTAGATCAATCTCCCCTGAAGCCAGCATCCTGCTATTCTGCAGATCCTGCAAATCAGTACATATATGAGCAGCACAACCAGAATCAAAAATCCAATTTTTAAAACTAGAAGTAGTCATATTTATCTCAATAACAAACATACCAGAGGCTAGTGCCTTGCCTGCCTTGATATCCTCCCTGTATCCCTTGCCCATTCGGCAGTCACGTTTCCAGTGACCCTTCTTGCCGCAGTTGAGGCAGACATCTTGAGACTTGTCCCTTGGCTTCCCAGAAGCTTTTGTCAACTTGCCTTTACCCTTTTTCTTATGTTTCTTCTTCCTCCCCCCTCCAGTAGCTTTGGGCCCAGCCCTTGGCCTCTGAGAGGTCGATGCATAGTGCGCCTCGCGCTTGCCCCCTTTTTGGAGTTCTTTTTAGACTCC
>SKCR01000599.1:0-28694 GCA_019454045.1 Zanthoxylum bungeanum | reverse complement strand
TCGAATCAATGAGACAGTGACAGAATTGCCACTGAATCTGGAGGTGGGTCCTATAGGCATGACAAAGTGGCAACTGTTCCTGCAGATTGATCAGTCATTCCAAATTCACCGTAGTTATGGAAGCATGCTTGAGGGTGAGGCTGATGAACTGAAGGTAAGCCTATCTTCTGTACATGTAAACTTCATAGGAAACAAAAATTTGAACATAAACTGAACCCGAGAGAAGCACCTTTTTCCTTTTGGGACTAGTTTGCGCATCTGCTTGGCTTTAATTGTTTTAAGAAGTATGTTCTCTTTCCTACTAAGCATTCTTTTACTATGCCTTTATATTACTAGAGTCCACAACGCTATTCGGTCAAGGGTTTGATCCAGTGGTCAAACCTTCACACTTCAGCAGAGACATGTACTTGTTTTTCTTCACAAATTCAGCTAGAGATAGAGTTCAGATTTTGTGATGCTCTTGAAGTTCTGGACATGAAAATTTTGTGGTAGAGTAAATTAAGCAGAGGATATGAAAACTTTTCAGTGTATCATAAAATGACTTTACCTGGTATCAAGGCCTTACTACCATGAATCATTAGTCTAGCTTTAAAGCCCTTTTCCTCTTCTCAGGAAGCAGCATTACTAGATTTCATCTTGCGAATAATACCTTAAGCCACTTGCCTTCGAGTCTGACTCATTTTACTGTGACTGTAGTAAGCTTACCTTTTTTTTCTTTTTTTCTTTTTAATTATGGTTACCAACATTCACCCGGCCTAACACTATCCCTGTACAAACACAAATCACATGATACCTCCATCAAAGGATGGTGTAAGAGGGTTCGATCCCGAGACCTCTAGCTTCCAAAGCAAGAGGCCTAACCCATCTAGCTACCCCCTGGGAACAGTTTACCTTCGTAATCCAATATATCTAATATATATTTGGGACCACTTCACTAAAATCAGTTCACCGTGATATTCTCTCTGCTGATGATTTGGTGATAGGTGATGTTAGTAATTTGCAATCAATCCAGAGTTCATTTGCTGAGAGGTTATGGCAGCAGAAAAATATATGAATCTTCTACAATATTTTGTTAAGGTGCTAACTCTTTGGGGTGTAATGGCTTCTCTCCTCGTTCCTTCAATGTTCCCCCAGAAGAATATAGAACTTGATGGAATCTGATGACGTGCTTTGATAAGATACATGAGATTAAATAATGATCATTGGTTAAGATAGTGAGCCAGCTGTCCACCTCAAAATACTCTAAACTAAAATGAAAATTCAATGATGTGGATATGATTGATTGATTATTTTTCATGAACAAAACACTAATTCTGTTTGAATTTGCTGTGCGCTACAACCATGTACAGGTCATTACTTGTACAAACAAACAACTGTAGAAGCTTGTACGTACTTTTGCCTAAAAGATGTAAAATTACAAGTTTGCTGGGCAGTTTTTGATACTAAATCTACATATACTAATGTGGTTGAATTGTTGGTTATTATTTATTTATTTAATTTGGATTGAATCACTGATTCACTGTTAATCCATAGCAGCATAAGGTTATGATTCCCTGAATATCAACTTTTACTGGACGAAAAAGAGAATAAATTTTCAATTGGTGACACAAAGTTTGTTGGTTTGGTAATTTGTTTTGTTAGCTCTTGGTGATTTACTAATATTTTTGACAATTTTTCAGAGGGTCTTCCTAGAAGGAAATCCATACCTGCTGGTGATCACGATGGTTGTTTCATTACTTCATTCTGTGTTCGACTTCCTGGCATTCAAAAATGGTAAATTTATCTCTGTTCTGCAAAATATCTCTCTTTAACTCATTGGTGATCTTCGAGGATTCTTTTAAGCATCCTTAATTGTTTCCTGTTGCAGATATCCAATTTTGGAATAAGAATAAGTCTATGGAAGGACTGTCAGCAAAGTCGGTTATCGTGAGCTTTATATGTCAGCTCATTGTCTTCCTGTATCTTCTTGACAATGATACCTCCTGGATGATACTTGCAAGTTCTGGAGTTGGTTGCTGCATTGAATTTTGGAAGATAGGAAAAGCTATGCACATAGAGGTACTATTTGTCATTAAAATATAAGAACTTCAACAAAATTCTCAGTGTTTATGTCAGACTATTAGGCTATAAGTTATCACCAACTAATTTACATTAAATTTTGCATTTGTATAATCTGCCTGTGCGCATGCTCACGTTTCTATGTAATATTGGACATCAGCATACTTATCTTCTGCTTAAACTTATGCGTCGGACTTATGCATGTCATCTGCGCAACTATATGGCACTTGGTCTGATTTATAGACATACATGTGACATCATGCATCTTCTCATGTTTGAAACCTTTCTTGTTAGGTATTTACTGATACTGCAACTTCAGCCCTTTGCAATTTGTGCAACTGATGAAGCTAGTAAACTATGTAATATCCAATTAAAAAAAAACTATGTAATATCCAATAAATAAATAATTGAAGGCGGTAAGTATCTAATGATTTTATTTTTCTCCAGATTGACAGAAGTGGAAAGATACCTATGTTGAGGTTCCGAGATCGTGAGTCATATGCAGGGAATAAGACTAAGGAATACGATGATATTGCCATGAAATATTTGTCTGGTGTTCTTTTCTTCCTTGTTATATGTTCCTCTATATATTCGCTCATGTATGAGCGCCATAAGAGCTGGTACTCTTGGATTCTTTCTTCATTCACTAGCTGTGTTTACATGTTCGGTAAGCTTCTTTCTCATCCTATCGTGCTATTCTTCTGCTCTTATTCCTGCTTCTTCCTTGATATTTATAATTTGCAACGATCTTTTCTCTCCTTTGCATTATCACCCTTTTTCTTGTAAATTGACTTCCGACTTTTAAACTACTTTTTCTCAGGTTTCATTATGATGTGCCCCCAACTGTTTATCAACTACAAGCTCCAATCTGTGGCTCATCTACCCTGGAGGCAAATGACTTACAAGTTCCTGAACACCATAATAGATGATCTCTTCGCCTTTGTCATAAAAATGCCAACACTACATCGGCTTTCTGTCTTTCGTGATGGTGAGACACGCAGTTCATGTAGAATGATATTTTTCCCTCTAATTTGGTCATATGACTTGGTGTCATGGAGATTCTGATTTTTAATCCTTTCTTGCAGATCTTATATTTTTGATATATCTATACCAGAGGTGGGTTTATCCAGTTGATAAGACGCGTGTTAATGAATTTGGTTTTGCCGGCGAAGATGATAAGGTTTCTGATGGTACAGAAACGGATGCCCTTGTTGGTAAGGAGGATAACAAGAAAACCAAATGAAAACATAAAAAATGCAACTAAGCAGATTTGGTGTAAAATTTGTTTAGGATAAAAAGCTATTATTCCTTCCATAATTTTGTTTTTGATAATCACATTATCACGTTATTCCAGGGGGATTGTTTGATTTTATGTTGTTTGCCTCATCTTATTATTAGATTTTATTTTATTATTATTATTTTTTAATATTTGGAAATCAAACCAAATAAAAATATTTTATAGCTGAGTGGCCTTGTTTGAAGGTGCGTTTTTCTGTGGCTCCTAACTTACGTGACATATTTATTTGTTTTGGATATTAATCATAATTCTCTCACGGTTGGGGATTATGGTTGAAATCAACGTATTTCAAAAAGAAAATGTGGGTGGTGCTATGAATCATCGGGATGGGATTTAACAATCCAAGTCTTGTCCCACATTCGGGACACAAAAATGTCCGGGTCTTGTCCCGCTTTGAATTTTGGTACAAAAAAAAAACTCACATTCCTATAGTTATCAATTCCCTGTATAAACCAAAGCAGTCGTACCCTAACATACAACGAACGATCGAGTTCGATCAATTTATGTCTAATATTTGGTCTGATTCATACAAGATTTTGCAAGAGTGAGATGATTGTGGCATTTTGGATTTGTTGAGTTGGGGGTATTAGGATTGAACAAAAACTTGAAGTTGCATTAGAATCATGCCCTTTTTTTATCTGATACCAAATGGACCAAGCTGTCATTTACAATTGGGAAAAGGATTATTTAATAATGATAGAAATGGTGAGGAATTGATGGGGAAAGCCGGCGGAGGAACTAAAGTTCAGCTGATCAAGACAGCTAAAAGATAATGGGTGATGAAATCTGACGTGGACACTCAATATGCTCTTCAACTTGCAAGCCACTGTTGATTTGTGAGGACTGAGGATTGGAGGAAGAAGGGATGCGGCGGCAGAGGCAGAGACAGGGACAAGGATAAAGAAGAGGATTTTAGGTTTTAAAAAAAAAAAAAAAAATCAAAACATGTGGGATGGGACGGGATTTTACAAGCCAAGTTTAAACAGGATGAGATCTAATTGAAACAAGACGGAACATAAAAAATTATCATCTCTACCATCAAGTCAAGTCCAATTTTATAAGTCTATAATTCAAGTCACACTAATCATTTATTCCTTTCAAAATATGTTGATTTCAATTTTCAACCATAACCTCAGAGCAGACTATCCAAATTGAAGTGTAATGTCAGGCTTGTACTCTTTTTCCCATTTAGGCATTTAGACTTGAGTTTTGATGTGTGATGAATAATAAATGACCAATCCGATTTTTCCTTTTCAGCTCTCTCTAAAATTATAATCCGGCACTGCATTACACAACATTCTTGAGTCTCTGTTTCGTTTCTAAAGATCACATTCTAAAATTATTATGATGATTAATTTATAAAACAATACGAGATCTAAGGAAATTTGACTTCAAAATAGCAGCAATATAAGTTGGCCATCTATTTCTTCATATATTTGCCATCAGAGTTTGTAATCTCCAGAGAATATACAAAAACCTTGTTTAAAAGATTTGCATAATTCCATAATCAAATTCGGTACCTCTCATCTCGTTAATATGATGGCTGTTTTTATAGCATCCTAGCATGTATCAGCATCAAACATGATTTGCGGAAACTTCAGCGCCAGGAGGAGAGTACTTCTCTATCAATCGAGTTAACCCAGCATCAAATTCTTTCTCCAGCTCAACCGTTTCCTCCCAATGCCTCCGCTTCATTGCATCCATCTTCTCTTCAATCAATTTTATCAGCATTTCCCTCTCAGTCACAAAGTTTTCCATTTCTTTGGCTTGAACCTTCATGAACTTGTCAATTTCCTCCGCCCTGCAGTCATGCAACTCAGCAAAATGTAAGAAAATAACAAAAAGAATTGACAACCAGGTTATAAAACTTCTAATACAAAGTGGCATCTGATTAGATGTCTATTCCTCCAATAGACAACTTACTTTTTCCTCCATTAACAAATATTTACCAAAAAAAGGGGCGAGAGAGGGAGAGGGAGAGGGAGAGGGAGAGGGAGATTCTATTTCAGATAACGCCATATCTCTTGATTATATACCTCTTCTTGTAGTCCTCATTATTTTTGGGATTTGCAATTGATTGCTTAATCTTCTCTCGTTCCAGTTGTTGCATCTTCTCAAAATTCTCTTCCTTCGCATTCCTTGCTTCATGGATTAAACTAATCTGGTCCTTGAAGAGTTGTTCTTGAAAATCCATCTTGTGAAAAAATTGAAACAAGTTGGAACCAAATAAGACAAAATCAACAACATAAATACCATGTGTTTATTTATTTGATCTAGTTGTAGGGCTAGAAGACATGAAAAATAGCAACAAGCCTTTGCTAACTACTACTGTACGTGAAAAACAAACAAACCTGACTCACATTGGGGGCAAAAAAAAAGAGCTTATTTCATGATCTTAAAATTAATAGCATATTCAAGGACTCATTAATATTCGACATCATCAAACATCACAAGAAAAATGTTTCTAGCCAGTATTACTTGACGCACACTGCTAACTTCCATTTGAGGTTGGATAAAAAACAGTATGCAACTTGGAATTTATATCATACCTCTTCCTTGTTCTGTTCATGTTGCATTTTGGTCCTCTGTTTCACAATGCGGTTCTCTTCCATTGTTTCACGCAGTTTCTCACTCACAATACCGAAGGTTTCTTCAAGAGCTTTAGAGTGCCTTTGTTCTTTAACAACCTTATTCTTTAAATACATAAGCTGCTGATTATCCTCACTCATTTGACGGATCTGAGTAACAACCATCTCATGGTGTGATCGCATCTCAAATTTCAGCTTCATTTTACCTAATCATATTTAGATCATGTCAAAACACATCCAAGTATCATTTTAGGCAAATTCTAAATCTGTAGAAACTGGAAGTCAAAATTTTATAGAGAGAGAGAGAGAGAAAGAGAACCATAGCAATGCTGGTCGAAGATATCCAAGTCATCTTTCAATGCCATGAAACCATAAAGTTGGCGGTTTCCACCTGGATGGAATAAGACTCTACGATTATTATTATTCCATGCATCTCTATCCGTTCCTTGCTCAGCAAAATGCTTATGAAGACGCTCTGCCTCTAGATAACCCCCCGCAGAGCCCTCAAAGATCAAAATACTCATCCCACGATGACCCTGTGGGCCATAAGAGTGTCGAGCCTTCACAGCAGCATATGAGTTGAAGTATTCAAGAAGTTCTTGATTTCCCATTCCAGTCCACTAAATCAATTCGAATAAAAAGAAGAGTTACATTCAGTATGCAAAACTTTTATTTCTCAAATGACAACAAATCAAGCAGCAATTCAAATTTAATAGCACACTACTTTCATTTTTGCAAAGAAGAAAGAAATGTGACTATACCTTATCATTCTCTTCCTTGTTAAGCCTCGTGTTCATAATGATAACCATTGGCGGCCACACGATTTCATAATCTTTTTCTGTATCTTTCAGGCCGTTCCACTTACCAAAAACTTCACCAGCTGGGATTATTGATGTTCCCCGCATTCGCAACTCCTCATCCAACAACTCAGCAAGTTCACGGTGGAGCTTCACCCTCTTTGATCCTTTTGTTTTGGCATGGGTTATCAAGGGCTGCAAGCCACGGTACCAGTCAATGGCACCTGGACCACCTTGGCATGCAGGACAGTGCCACTGCCTTGCCGGTTCATTGATCTCCTCAACTGTCAGACTATCCAAACGTTCAAAGAATTTCTTAAACCATCGGCTCTTCTTACAAGTTTCATGACTCTTTTGACTTGCATCAGAATCATATTCATCACTCAAAAACTCAAAATCTGAATCATCTGAAGCATCATTCTCATCATTCTCATCATCATCCACATTGTCTTTGTGGACGTCATCAAGATTATTACTCTCTTGTTCCTGGCTAGAATGTTTGAATAAAGTAGAACCAGCTCTAGATTGCCAAGTCCCACCTTGCTGCAGAGGGGGGCGAATCCCTGTTTGCGCTGCCATGTTGGTTACTATGGGCCTTGCATTCACTCTGCCAGCTGGAATATTAGAATCTGCACTTTGAGTTGTCCAGGTTTTGGCAGGAAGCCTCCCTGAGCCACCATTACCCCACATTCCTGACTTCTGATTTACATCTGAATGTCCCCTAGCCTTATAATTAGAATTCTGAGAACCAAAGGATTTGGCAGCACTGGATCCAGCTCTGTTTTTGGACTTCTTTCCATAAACTTCCCACCCACCATCATCCTGTGCCGAATCCAGGCTGACATCCGCTACTGATCCAGTCAAATGCTCAACCCGGGCATCGGAGACATCACTAACTTCTTTCCCCTTCACAGAAGGGTTGCTACTACCAGCAGCAATCGTTGACTTTCCACCCCTTCTTGTACTCATCTTAGTACTTGAAAAAAAAAAAAAACACTTCGAATCAAAATTAAAAATTGAACAGTGAGAAAACATAAACAAGAAGGGGACAGTGAGTTACCTAAATATCAAGCAAAAAATAACCAGGAAAAAAATAAAATCTACAAAATCTTTATCAAAATAACACTAATCATCTACATGTTGAGACAATAATAATACTTCCAAAACCATGAAAAAATAAAAAAAATTTATTTTGAGTTTTATTTTACAGAATTAAAATTATATTATCTTTCATTTGCATATCACACTAAGAACAAGACTGTAAAATAAAAAACATATTCATAAATAAAGCATAAACAATTCGCCGATGCAGATGGAAATGACAGATCTGACCTTCTAAACTAAAGAAACATCAAGAGCCTACATTTTTATATACAAATTTTTAACAAATAAACGAAGATTTGGAGCGATTCTCACCGGAAACCAGGCGCCGACTGAGCAGAGTAAAATAGAAAGTGTGTGAAAACTGTGGAGAGCGAGCACGCTATGTAAGTATGAGTGTGATGAAATTTAAGAGACAGCCTGAAATTTATCCTCGCTTTTCGCTTTTATTTATTTATTTATTTATTTATTTTATTGGGTTAGCTTCTATGAGAAGGAGTTGTTCAATAATTTTATATATAAATAAAGTGATATATATATTTCACGTTAAATAAAGTCATATCAATGTTGACTGGTTGACTGTGATTTAATTAAATAAAAAAAAAATATTTTATATATTTAGTTGGTTGTTTTTATTTATTTTCAAAATTCTCTCTTCCATTTAAATGATAATAATACCCCACTCTTTTAAATAATTTATTTTTATTTAATTATTTTATTTAGTTATTTTACTTTTTAATTTAATTATTTTATTTTATTTTTTGATTTAATTATTTTATTTTTATCTAATTTATTTTTTGTATTTATATTTTTTTCTTCTTTTACCTATTTAATAGTCTTTATTTATTTAATAAATCTTATATTTTTTTTATTTATTGTTATTTATTTTATTTTATTTTGATTATTTATTAATTTATTAATTTTACTTATGTATAATAGAAAATGTTCTCTCTTATATTAGCAGTAATTTTTCAGAAAAAGAGTACATGTAATAATACATAAAAAGGAAATACACCAATATATATATAAATATAAATTTATATCACCAAGTGCGCCAGTAAAAGACTTTGGAGACAACATAAATTAGAATTTGTATTTTATATATTTTCATGTATTTTTTGTGTATTATTACATATATTATTCTCTGAAAAATTATTACTAATATAAAAGAGAACATTTTCTATGATACATAAATAATGTTAAATAAATTAATAAAGAATCAAAAGAAAATTAAATGAATAAAGAAACACAAAATAAATAACAATAAATTAAAAAATATAAAAAAATTATTAAACAGATAAAAGAGAATAAATATATAAAGACTTTTAAATAGTAAAAGAGAAAAAAAATATAAATACAAAAAAATAAATGAGATAAAAATAAAATAATTAAATCAAAAATTAAAATAAAATAATTAAATTAGAAATTAAAATAAGAAAATAAAATAAAATAAAAATCAAAAAGTCATATATTTAAAAGGATATGGGCATTATCGTCATTTAAATGGGAAGAGAAAATTGGGAGATGGAGCGTGTCAGAGGGAAGAGGGGAAATCACCTCTCCTCTAAAATTGATCAAATCGGTTGAATTGAGAATCGGTCATAAGTCGGATTTAAGTAAATATTCAAAATCATGTGTTAAAAAATTATTAAAAATCGATGAAACTGACAAAAATCAATAAATTAATCAACCCCCTTTTAATTAACATTTTGTTTCTTTTCAAATTTTAATCAAAATATAAAATTATCAATCCTTAAAATCAAAACAAAATCATTTTATAAATTTTAATTAATTAAAATTATTTATGACATTATTATGTGTTAGCCGATTTCATCGATCGAACCAGTAACTCATTAAACCTTTTAGATCAACGGTTAAACCATCAGACCAATTTTTTTTAAAAAAAATTGGTTACTTTTAACAACTCCGTTAAATGTGTATTTCATTCATATAAATAAATTACGAAAATTTATAAATTTAAATCATGTTATGACTAAACTTATTTTTTTATTAAACGGATTGAATAAGAATTATTACATTATGATTCGTTTAATAAACAAATGAAATAAGAATCATGATTTTAGAATTCATTTATTAAAAAAATAGGATACGAATCCATCACATTTTAGTCTGTCAATTAATTTTGCCGCGCATAATTAATTGGGACTATGGTAATTTTTTCTGTTATTTTTCTATTTATCATAGTTTTTTATAATAATAATAATCTTACTTAGACGCGAAGAGAAACATACGACAATACTTTATTTAGTGAAACGTCTTTTGGAAAAAAAAACTTGAGTTGCTAAAAAAATTAAAGTGAAATGACTTCAACATGTAATGGTTCTATTCGTCCCAACTTAATCCTAAATTTAGAATATAAATTATGAATTTTTTTTATCAGTAATCTTGAGATATGATAATTGTAGTATCCAGCTGATGTCATGCCACAATTGTCAAAGATTGAGATAATATTTTTAACAATGGTGTAACATCTTTTGAAAATGGTGCAAACCACCAAAATAGTTTTAGGTGGATTTGTTGTTTTGTTGACTTTTGAGCCATAACTTTAGCTATAAATTGAGAGCTCAAACCATCTCTAATAAGAAGTTCCAAGTAAGAGAGTTTATAGTGTAAGTTCCAAGTAAGAGAGCTTAGAAAATATAGCTAGTATGTGAGGGTTTTTTTTTGTACAAGTTTTATAATATTTGTAAATTTATTCTTATAGTAATAGAAAGTATATATTTTTCCTCACAAAAATACTTTTCATTGGTCAGAAAATCACAAGAAGTGGAATCAGTAGCTTTTGTTATATCTTGGGGATCCTAGAGGTGAAGAACGAAACTCGGTGCATAAAATTCAGGTTTCGGAAAAGTTCTCAAAAAGGATTTCAGGAAAATTCTCAAAAATCAATTTTGAGCATACCATCAGCTTGTTTACGTCGAGACGAGCATGATGGTATTTTCCGGCGACCAAACGAAGGCTGGACAAGCACACACGCGCCAGGCAGAAGCAGAACTACGAGCTCACAAGCGCACACGTGCCGTCACGCGCTCCAGAGGTTGAAGACGACACATGTGTCAGTCATCAGCCACGTCATTGACACGTCAACAGTTCCGGTATAATCATTAGACACGCCAACAGTTCCGGAAGAGTCAGCTGACATGTAGACGCCACGTCATTTGATCTGGTACAGTCATCAGACACATCATATTTTCCAATAAAGTCAGCAGCCACATCAGCTTTTCCGAACAAGTCAACTGCCACGTCAAATTTGTCCGATACAATCATCTGCCATGTCAGCAATTCCGGTCCAGTCAGCAGTCATATCATCCACCATATGTCAGCAACATCAACATACCTATTAAATTTCATTGAGCCTCATGAAGTCTCTGAAATTTATATTTTAGCCACATAAGTTTTAGAAATTTATAAATGACCCCTGAGTCGGATTTGGACCAAGGAATAGTTAAATCTACCATTTTTGGCAGTTTCAGACGTAACAGTGACCTCTGTTTTGTGAAAACCAGCCTTGATTTTATCCTATTTTCATTTTATACTTTAAACTTAAAATGGAAATGGAAGATTCATCTTCTGGTGTGATGATCAAGCTGATAGCAATCAATTATTCCATCTGGAGACCTCAGATGAGAGATTATTTGCACTGCAAAGATCTGTTCGATATAATTGAGGTGAAGGGAGTGAGATCAAATTATGTTAAAGAGAGTGACTGAAATAAACTCAACAACAGAATTCTAGGTCAGATTAGGCAGTGGATCGGCCACATGTCTTCCACCACGTAGCACATGACACATATGCTTACGAAATGTAGATAAAACTGGAAGGCATATACCAGGCCAAGACAGCTTGGAATAGAGCTCTGTTAATAAGGCGTTTGGTGAATTTGAAGCTACATAGTGAAACTTCCATTGCAGAACACACCAATGAATTCCAGAGCATGGTGAATCAGTTTTCTGCATTAGACATGTTGTTGGGATATATGCCATAGAGCTTCATGTATTGTAAACGAAATTGTTTATTGAAATAATAGATGCATTATTCATTTATCAAAATTGTTTGATTTAAATCGCATATGGTAAATTGTCTTATTTACCCTTGATTACTCAAGTGCTTTTAGACTTAATGTATGAGTGATACACAAGAGGATTTAAGTCTGAAGTTAGTAATCTAAAACACTCTATAGAGAGCAAGCAAATCATGTACTTTGTTTGTGGCTTATCTATAGCTGTGGTACATTCTATACCTGTATAACGACCTTGATCCGGGATCGTTCATATAGTGACATGAGAATGAAGACACCTTGTATGATGTGATCATATAGGACTAAACCCAAATAGAAATGAATATCTTATAATATCCATTAACTGAAGAAATTTATTTTATCTACTAAATGATCATATATGGATTGATCTTAATCCTGAGTGTACTACGAACTCATGCATGACAGACTATATCATTTGATTTACTAAGGTGAGGTTGGTGCATCAGTCCCGGCCAATAACTACGTATTTTGGGGATATGGTCTGGTGTGTAGCTGAGAACGTTTTACATAGACATGGAGTTTGACACGCTCAAAAGTGGTTCTTTACTCCCAAGTGTAAGAGTGTTGAAGTAATAAAATAACCCGGTAAGTCCGAGGTCGATCCATAGAGAATAGATTTAGTGTGATAAAGTAATAATCAGAACGAAAAGAAAAAAGATTTATTTTATTTGAAGTTGTTTGGAGAATTTGAATTAAATAACAACAATAAAAAAAACTAGAGTTATGAGATCCACTTTTAATATTTTAAATTTAGAAATCTCACTTTTTATAATATATAAATTGTCATTATTACCCAATTAATTTACTTCCGGAATTAATTATGCCAAAATATATAAAATCGACCATAAAAGCGATAGTCATTTCTGTCAATAACTAGTCCTGCCAAGGTACTAAATATGCAAAAAACATAAAATCAACCATAAAGGCGGTGATAACGTTTGTCTATAACAAGTCCAGTTAAGTACTCAATTATACCAAAATCGTATAAAACTAGCCATATAGGCGGTAGAAAAGTTTGTCAATAATTAATCCAGATCTCAATTAATTATTAATCATTAGGTTACAATTCATATATTATAATATAAGTGAGATTAATTTAAACTTTAATAATAAAAGTTTCACCCATTCCCCAAACAGAAAGTAATTAGCTACTCGTACTGTAATTAAAAACACACATAATTTTATTACTAAAATGAAAAGACATCAAAAGAAATTAAAACAAACAAGATACTTTATTCCAAACTCTTATTCAGAATTCATAGGAAAAGTATGAAGAAAATGAATTCATAACTCTTCAATTTATGGGCAAAGAAAAAACTCCCACCAAACATGCTTCCACCAAACATGCAAGTATGTTTGGTGGAAGTTTGACAATTTTAAATTGTCATTTTCCATTTTTGTTACACATAACATATTTTGGATTTTTCATCAATTTCGGCATTGAAAAACTCAGAATTAGAAAATCTTATGAACTTCAAAGTTGTAGATCTTTAAGTCTTCTTTCATCTAGAACTTGAATCACCTTAATCTGATATCAGAGTAAAACGTTATGCCCAAATACGAACATTACACAGACCTGGAATTGCCGAAGTTGTACACTGTTAGAACGCCCTATTAAGTTTCCGGCCTCCAAAATCCAAATGTCATGTCCATTTTTCTAGTTATGCATCCAAAATATTATTTCACCTACATAAAAAATAAAAATCACAATAAAAATATATAAAACATAAATTTAATTAATATGCTTAATTAAGGGGATAAATGAAACTACAAGTTGTTTGGACCAAAATTGGGCCAAGGATAAAACCGTCTTTTACCTTAAAGCCCATATAGTATACAAAGCCCGAAAATAAAGACTAGGCCCAAAAGATTTCTGTATTATTGTATTACAACTAAGTCATAAGCTTAAATACAAAACCCTTAATTATATCAACTACTCTTCTCCTACTTTGCCCGACACAAAACTTATTCCCACCTGCTCAGACTTTCTATCAAATGCATAAGGCACGTGGTGGGACTTACGCCAGCTGCCAAGGATGATAGTTTTCATCTATAAATAGGAACGAAATTCGAGAAATAAGGGCAGAGATTCACTTCTTTCATCCAAGTCTGATACATTTTATTCAGATACTGGTTCTATTTCCCATTTCTAAAAGCATTTGTCATCGCCCTCACGGCCATCCAAATAAAGTTGAGGCAATAATAAACCTCAACTTCACTTTTTTACATATTTACTGATAATTTCATACTACTGACTTGGGCGTCGGAGTGTCCCCGGTACCTACCACACCGGTGGGCAGTCTACTCCCATTCATTCTTCTTTGTTTTGCAGGATCGCTAGTGCCCCCAATTTACAAATTCTGATTGTGGACCTCGGCCGAATTCCAGCATCCACAATTTGGCGCCCACCGTGGGGCCCTAGCGATAATTTGCAGACGAAGATTTTGTATTCTACCAACACTCACAGCTTAGTCACTCATGGCTTCAAGCAATGAACAGACACATGATCCAGTGGCATCACAACTGGCCATGCTACAAGAAATATTGAAAGCTTTGGAAGAGGAAAATCTAACCATACGTAATTCCAACATGAACCTTCAGAAACAGTTGGAATTAGTTCCATCACCATCCCGACATCATGATATCTCAGATTAGCCCAATAACCGTATCACTCCAGCTAATCTCTTGGGAGCATTTAACGAAACAACAGATAACATTCCATCAAATGATGAGGACCAGAGGGACCTGCCAAATTCTCTCATCAACCAAGCTCAACAAGTTGCCATCGCTATGAGAAGGGAAATGAAGGAATTTAAAGAAGCGATCATGTCCAGCCTACCAGGAGTGAAACTACCAATAAAGAAGAGCAGAGCTGGAACCATTTCTGACACCCCCTTCACGGAAAACATCACATCCGTTGAGTTACCACGGAAGTTCAGCCCACCAGACATGAAACTATATGATGGATCCACTGACCCAGATGACCATGTCATCCATTACAAATACAAAATGATGTCAACTGGCTTAGCTCCTCTTCAATGGGAAGCAGGTATGTGCAGAGGATTTGGAGAAACTTTGGGAGGCCCTGCCCTTACGTGGTTCATCAACCTACCATACAGATCCATCAAGTCCTATCAACAGTTAGCAGACAAGTTTGTGGAGCATTTCGCCAGCCCTTGCAAACTTGAAAAAACTACTGACGACCTTAGTACCATCCAGCAACGGAGGGGAGAATCCTTGCGAAGCTACGTGGCCCGCTTCAACAAGGAGAGGATAACAATTCCAGATCTACATCAGCCGACAGCTGTGGAAGCTTTCAGAAACGGGTTACTTTGTGATAGCGGACTCTATAAAAAGTTAACCAAATTTCGATGCTACACAATGGACCAGGCCATGGCACGAGCTCAAGTCGAAATCAGATGGGAAGAAGACAAGAGGAATAAAAGGAAAGATGATTCCTCCAATGTGCAGAATGAGAGAACGCCTCATACTTCCAAACGACATAAAGAATTCGCAAGAATGATACCTAGGCATCATTCAGAGAAGAGGAGTCACCCAAGGAAAGAACATCAGCCCCTCCGAAAGGACTTTGATCGGAGACCTCTGCCATATAAAGCACAGGAAAGAGTTCTGGTAGAAAAGCCGAGACTCCCAGATTACAATTTTTCTATTTCTCTAGGAGAATTAGTTTTGGTACTAAAAAAGATGGGAAATGAAGTAAGATGGCCTCAACGCAACAGAGAAAGCTTCAAAAAGAAAGACACAAGTAAATGGTGTGAATTCCATCGAGACTACGGCCATACAACGGCTGAATGTGTGGCATTAAGATTAGAAGTCCTCGAGCTGCTGAACAAGGGGTTTCTAAGGGATTTACTTACAGAAAAAGGGAAAGCTACCTTCGCTCAGAGAAGTGAGAGGGATGGACATGAAGAGGCACCAATTCCACCTCCACCAATCGACAACACAGTGAATTTCATTTCAGGAGGATCGGAGATCAGTGGAGTTTCATATTCAGCGGCCAAACGACATGCCAGGGCTATCATGTCAAACACTCATCATTCCACAGTATCTATAGAGAAAAAGTTTACAAACCTGATGATGGAGTTTCCAGACGACAGCAATTCCGGAAGCATGAACCCTCATCATGATGCTTTAGTGATCTCCCTACAGGTGGCGAATTTTATGGTCAAGCGGATTCTGGTAGATACGGGATCTTCAGCCAACATCATCTTTGCAACCGCCTTAGCAGATATGGGAGCTGAACTGGGGAAAGTTAACAAACGAACAACGGTGTTAATCGGATTCAGTGGAGAGCAAAAATTTACTTTGGGAGAAATAAGTCTTCCAGTCTACGCAGGAGGAATCAACCAAATGACTACTTTCCTAGTCCTGGATTGTCCTTCAGCCTACAATCTTATCATCGGTAGGCCATGGATTCATGAAATGAGGGCCGTGTCATCCACTTATCATCAAACTCTAAAGTTTCCTACGAAGTGGGGGGTTCAGGAAATAAGGGGTGACATGACTGCCTCGAGAGGATGCTACCAGACAACAATCAAAGCTAAGATCCATTCAGCATAGCAATTACAGAGCGGACCTCATTCTTTGGAGCCTACACTTCCAAGTATTGAAGAATTGGATGAGGTCCAAATTCATTCAGAACATACAAATCACAAAACTCAAATAGGCGCAAATCTGGATTCTAAGCTTCGAGCAGACTTGAGTGAATTTCTACGAAAACAACACGACCGATTCGCATGGTCGCATGAAGACATGACATGGATTGACCCTGGGTTGATCACCCATCAACTCCACGTAGATCCAGACTACCCTCCTGTCCGGCAAAAAAGAAGGAAGTTCGCCCCAGAGAGGAATCAGATCATTGATGAAGAAGTCCATAAATTGTTACAAAATGGTGCCATTAAAGAAGTGCAGTTCCCAGACTGGTTAGCCAATGTGGTGGTAGTACGAAAGAAAAATGGAAAGTGGAGAGTTTGTATTGACTTCACAGACTTGAACAAAGCATGCCCGAATGATTCTTTCCCATTGCCACATATCGATCAAATGGTTGATGCTACAGCCGGACATGAATTGTTAAGTTTCATGGATGCATATTCTGGGTACAACCAAATTCTTATGCATTCAGACGACCAAGAGAAGACAGCCTTTGTGACCAACAAAGGCATTTTTTGTTACAAAGTAATGCCCTTCGGCCTCAAAAATGCGGGAGCTACGTATCAAAGAATGGTCAACAAGATGTTCTCTCAACAGATTGGGAAAACAATGGAAGTTTATGTAGACGACATGCTGGTGAAATCTTCGAGATCTGATCAGCATCTGCAGCACTTGGGAGAAGCATTCAACATAATGAATAAGTATGGGATGAAGTTGAACCCAACAAAATGTGCATTTGGAGTAGCCTCTGGGAAGTTCTTGGGATATGTTGTCACGCGACGAGGCATTGAAGCAAATCCTGATCAAATCAAATCCATACTTGAAATTCCCTCCCCTACCTGCCCAAAAGATGTTATGCGGCTAGCAGGAAGAATTGCAGCTTTAAACAGATTCATCTCCAAGTCCACAGACAAGAGTTTTATGTTCTTCTCAGCCATTAAAAAAGCAAAAAACTTTGAATGGACTCCAGCCTGTGAAGAAGCTCTTAAAGAACTCAAGCGGTACTTAACGTCACCACCATTGTTGTCCAAACCACTCGACAACGAAAGACTTTTCCTGTACTTAGGAGTCTCAGATCAAGCTGTGAGCGCTGTCTTGATCAGAGAAGAAAACAGCACCCAACTTCCAGTCTACTACGTAAGCAAGGCATTGCTCGATGCGGAATCACGTTACTCACATTTGGAAAAACTAGTATTGGCTTTGGTAATGTCAGCAAGGAAGCTACGACCCTACTTTCAAGGACACCCGATCACAGTTTATTCAGAGTATCCCCTAAGGAGCATTCTTCATAAGCCGGAGTTGTGAGGAAGATTAACGAAATGGGCGGTCGAATTGGGAGAACACGACATCTCTTTCCAGCCCAGAACAGCAATCAAATCTCAAGCGTTGGCTGACTTTGTTGCTGACTTCAGTCTCAATCAGAAGGTTTCGATAGATGTAGAAGTTAGTTCAATCCAGACCACACCACTTTGGAAGCTTGCAGTCGACGGTTCCAGCAATAAGAAAGGATGCAGTCTTGGAGTGGGGATCACTACACCTGATGGAGATATACTACGTCAAGCAATCAAATGTGGCTTCAGGGTTACAAACAATGAGGCAGAGTATGAGGCATTGATAGCAGGAATCAGTTTGGCTAAAGAACTTGGAGCAAGTAGAATAGAAGTGATATCAGATTCTCAACTGATAGTCAACCAACTCCAAGGTTCATATCAAGCACGAGATCCTCAAATGTCATCCTACTTAATGAAAGTGAAAGAAATCCAGTCGACATTTGAAGAATTTACTATAACCCAAGTTCCGAGAAGCGAGAATTCTCAAGCAGACGCATTGGCTACCCTTGGATCGACGATGCATGGGGATAAACCACAATCCATTCCGGTAGTGTATTTGAATTGGCCAGCAATTTGGAAAGAGAGCAAGGAGATCACCACCATCACATCAAACGACTCATGGATGACGCACTCATGAAATATCTGCAAGATGGACTACTTCCAGAAGACAAAACTGAAGCAAGAAAGATTCAGAGACAGGCAACAAGATTTACCATATTCAACGGACAGTTATTGAAAAGGTCATTCTCTGGACCCTACTTAAAATGTCTTACTCATGATCAAACACAACATGTATTGTCAGAATTACATGAAGGAGAATGTGGAAATCATTCTGGAGGACGTAGTCTCGCTTTACGCGCCCATTCGACTGGGTATTATTGGCCAACTATGAGAATTGATTCAGCTAATTATACGAAGAAATGCGAGAAGTGTCAAAGGTTCGCCCCGATTTCACATCTCCCTCCTGAGAAATTAAATCCCACTCTCTCCCCGTGGCCATTCATGAAATGGGGAATGGATATTGTGGGAAAGCTACCAACCACCCCTGGACAACGAGTCTACATGCTAGCATTAACAGATTACTTTTCAAAGTGGATTGAGGCAGACTCTTTCGCCAGGATACGAGATAGAGAAGTTCAATCATTTGTCTGGAAAAATATCATATGTCGATTCGGCATTCCCAAAGAGATTGTGACTGATAATGGTTCACAATTTATCAGCAATCATTTCCAAGACTTCTGCAAGAATTGGGGGATCAAATTAAGTTTTTCAACCCCTCGATTCCCACAAGCTAATGGTCAAGCCGAGTCTTCCAACAAGACAATTTTAAACACTCTAAAGAAAAGATTAGAAAAAGCAAAAGGAGCCTGGGCGGATGAACTACCTGGAGTCTTATGGTCCTATAGGACGACCATCCGTTCCTCCACAGGAGAAACTCCTTTCTCTCTGCATTTGGGACAGAAGCAGTGATACCAATTGAAGAAACCATGCCATCTCCCCGTTACCAATGGCTCAGCGATGATGCGAATCAACAACTTATGAATTTGAACCTGGAAACAATTGATGAATTGAGGGATCGTGCATCCATTCGACTGGCGGCGCATCGACAAAGAATGACCAGATATTTCAACAAAAATGTCAGAAGCAGAACATTCAAGGAAGATGATTGGGTACTACGAAGAGTGTTTCAAAATACAAAAGAAATTGGAGATGGAAAGTTGGGGCCAAATTGGAAGGGCCATACGTCATCACAAGAGTTGTTGGACACGGAGCCTACAAATTACAAACAACCGAGGGGAGGCAAATTAACAACAGTTGGAATGCAATTCACCTTAAGCGATTTTAGCGGTAATTTATGTGTGCATTTATTTAAATTTGAAGGTTTAAAGTGGTTTACTACTTTATGTATTGCGATTCGACTTAATAACAAGACCCGTTTGAAATATTATCCCAAAATATCATTAAGTCATTAAATTGTTCTACAAAAGGCGATAACAAAAGTTAAAATTACAAAGAAATTCAAATTTCTGGAGCAGCTTCTTCCGGAATACGTTCAGCAACAACTTCAAGCGCAGGAATTTCTTGAACTTGACCAGTCGGCTCAACCTCCATTCGACTAAGTTCTTCATTCTTCTTCTCCATCTCTTGAACTCCAGCCGCTTCTTTGGCGTCAGTTATTTCTTTCTCAGCCACTTTAGAGTCGACTTCTTCACCTTTCTCTTCCTCATCACCCTCGTTGGAAGAAGAAATTCCTGCCAGTAATCGATCATACTCTTGAATCCATTTCTCTGGTTCCCAAGCTGCGGTATTCCCTTCAAGGAAATCCTTCATCAGATTACTTCGTTCTTTCATCATGGATTCGAGAGCAATCCCTTCAAGATGCTCAAGTAACTCATCATTCTCCTTCTTTACATTTTCAAATGCATCCTTATAACCTCCAATTGTAACCTCAGAAGTTTCCCTCTCCATCTTAAGAGTAGCCTTCACCTCCTTCAACTTCTTTTCCAATTCTGCATTCTTTTTTCCAAACGACTTCATTTGGACCATCTCATTTTTCATTGCTGCGAATGATTTTTCCATTTCTCTTTGCTTCCTGAGATTCGATTCGACATACCGTTGCATGTGTAAGTTACACTCCATTGCCTGAAAAAAGCATTCGATTAGAATCCATTCTACAAATTATAATAAAAAAATTTATTTACTTTCTTACTTGGTAATTTAAAGCCGCAGCCTTCTTCATTGACTCGACGGGGCCTATTTTGGATAGCCTTTGCTCATCCTCTTCCAGCAGAAGCTTCTTGATAAAAGGGTCAAGGCTTGATGGGTCAGAAATTGCAGTCGACCCTGATGGAATCCTGACAATTATATTGTCAATGTCCTCACTTTCAACCGCTTTCCTTTTTCCCCTTTGACAATGATTTCAGTCGACTGCCCTTTAGCCTTGGGAGTTCCAGTCGACACAACCTGTTGTAATTCAGGAACCTCCACCTCTGGCTCCTTTATCTTAAGCTTCCTAGCCTTCTTTCGGCTTTTTAATTCATCAATTGATGCTACCTTTATTGGTCTCGACATCATGTCCTCTGCGCATAAAATTTCTTTTGGAGTTAAAGTCTTTATAAACAACACCTTTCCGTATAAAGCTCGAATCGACCAAGTACAGTAGATGACTTCCAATACGTGTTTACAAAGTGCCAAAGGTGTAGATGTACCTTCTGATTCGAAGATTTCTTTCCACACTAATGTAGCCCTTAATCTCTTCTCTACCAAGACTATTCTCCAATCTCTTTGTTCGACGGGAAGGGCAAGAAGAGCTTTAGTATTGGATAAAATTTGAGGAGTTTTGTCGAATAAACTGTTTCGAAATGGACTTGCAAAACAAACAATCCACGCATTAGCGTCAAACGACAACAACATTGATAAGTTATCAATAATAGAAGGAACTGATACTCACTAAATACACTCCAATATTCTGAGACACGACCCATTCCTGTCGACCCAAAGATACCCTCATTCCTCACAAAGAAATAATCCGACTGCCAATTACCCCTATCATTCGTTGGAAGCCCCACTACTATTTGTTCCCTCTTACGACGAAGATACAAAGTATACCTCCCTTTTTCAGTTAAGTGCTCCTTTAGGTAGTATGAGTATACTACATCATTCACCTCAAAGAACAACCCTTGTTCAAATGCTAAGCATTCAATCGACAATAAAATCCTCCAAGCGTTCGGCATCAGCTGTGAATGAGCGATCCCATAATGATCCAAAACTTCCCAAGCTAACCTCGGAATGGGGAATCTAAGCCCATTAGAAAACAGTACTACATAAAATCCAATCCACCCAGGAATTTTATAGTCGATTCTTTCAGTCGGCATGGGTACTCTCAACTCCATTGATCTAGGAAATCTGTACTTACTCCTAATTTCCATCAGCATACCAGCCGTCATTTGACTAGCTGGGTTCTTGGTTAGCAAGTTGGTTGGCTCACTTGTGCTCACTGCTCCACTAAACTCCCCAACTGCTGCCAATGATCTAATAGGAATTGCATGCACAGGAATTTCACGCGACAAAATGGTAACAGGTCCCTCCTCGGGAAATTCTTGACGCGACCAGTCCCTTAATAATTTTTCTTCAGTAGATTCACTCGACGATACTTCTACAAATTTATCAATCTGTTCACCTAAACTTTCTAAAGATTCTCCACTCGACATATTCTACTCGACAAGTTTACAAACAAATAATTTCTAAGATTTAGGTTTCTTAAGGATCAAAATCTACTCACCTCTCCAAACACAAATCCACCAAATAGCGTATGATTCAAAAGATCAAACAACCTAATTTAGCTAAGAACAGTTTGAAGCTACTCTATGAATATTCAAAGGAAAAGAAGAACGCGAAGAAAGTTTTGAAGAGTACCTTGGAGCCTTGAAGTTTTTCTCCCAACTTGTTGATCTTGTGAATGGAGCAAATGAACCCATCAAGACACTCTTATACTACAACTTTTGGCGGTTCTTTTCCCGCCAAAAGACTCCTCATTATTCGCGTTAGATTTTGCTCCATTAAATGACACGTGGAAGATCTAGGAGATGTAAAATATTCGTCGAAAAGAATGGTGAATTACATTCAGGAATATTACAACTCGACATCACTTGCTCTCAACAACATCAACAAAATTCTCTTCACAACTGCCTTCACCATTTGACACGACATCATTAGATATGAAGGTTGCTTTCATTCAAGAAAAAACAAATTGGGCAAACCCTGGTGCATGCCTCATAATCACTCGATAAATGACAAATATATTAAATAGATTATGCATTCGACACATTTCAATTGAAACTCCTGAACCTACATTCGGTTCAGTCGACAAAGGGACATTCCCCATGACTCTTGTGGAGTCAAGATGAACTCCTGAACCTACATTCGGTTCAGTCGACCAAGGGACATTCCCCATGACTCTTGTGGAGTCAAGTGGAACTGCTGAACCTACATTCGGTTCAGTCGACCAAGGGACATTCCCCATGACTCTTGTGGAGTTAAGTGGAACTCTTGAACCTACATTCAGTTCAATCGACCAAGGGACATTCCCCAATGGAGTCAAGTGGAACTCCGGAACCTACATTCGGTTCAGTCGACCAAAAGACATTCCCCATGACTCTTGTCGAGTCAATTGGAACTCTTGAATCTACATTCGGTTCAGTCGACCAAGGGACATTCCCCATGACTCTTGTGGAGTCAAGTGGAACTCCTAAACCTACATTCGGTTCAGTCGACCAAGGGACATTCCCCATGACTCTTGTGGAGTCAAGAGGAACTCATGAACCTACATTCGGTTCAGTCAACCAAGGGACATTCCCCATGACTCTTGTCGAGTCAAGTGGAACTCCTGAACCTACATTCGGTTCAGTCGACCAAGGGACATTCCCCATGACTCTTGTGGAGTCAAGTGGAACTCCTGAACCTACATTCGGTTCAGTCGACCAAGGGACATTCCCCATGACTCTTGTGGAGTCAAGTGGAACTCCTGAACCTACATTCGGTTCAGTCGACCAAGGGACATTCCCCAATGGAGTCAAGTTGAACTCTTGAACCTACATTCGATTCAGTCGACCAATGGACATTCCCTATGACTCTTGTGGAGTCAAGAGGAACTCCTGAACCTACATTCGGTTCAGTCGACCAATGGACATTCCCCAATGGAGTCAAGTGGAACTCCTGAACCTACATTCGGTTCAGTCGACCAAGGGACATTCCCCATGACTCTTGTGGAGTCAAGAGGAACTCTTGAACCTACATTCGGTTCAGTCGACCAAGGGACATTCCCCATGACTCTTGTGGAGTCAAGTGGAACTCATGAACCTACATTCGGTTCAGTCGACCAAGGGACATTCTCCAATGGAGTCAAGTTGAACTCCTGAACCTACATTCAGTTCAGTCGACCAAGGGACATTCCCCATGACTCTTGTGGAGTCAAGAGGAACTCCTGAACCTACATTCGGTTCAGTCGACCAAGGGACATTCCCCAATGGAGTCAAGTTGAACTCCTGAACCTACATTCGGTTCAGTCGACCAAGGGACATTCCCCATGACTCTTGTCGAGTCAAGTGGAACTTTTGAACCTATATTCGGTTCAGTCGACCAAGTGACATTCCCCATGACTCTTGTCGAGTCAAGTGGAACTCATGAACCTACATTCGGTTCAGTCGACCAAATGACATTCCCCATGACTCTTGTCGAGTCAAGTGGAACTCCTGAACCTACATTCGGTTCAGTCGACCAAGGGACATTCCCCATGACTCTTGTCGAGTCAAGTGTAACTCCTGAACTACATTCAGTTCAGTCGACCAAGGGACATTCCCCATGACTCTTGTCGAGTCAAGTTGAACTCCTGAACCTACATTCGGTTCAGTCGACCAAGAGACATTCCCCATGACTCTTGTCGAGTCAAGTGGAACTCTTGAACCTACATTCGGTTCAGTCGACCAAGGGACATTCCCCACGACTCTTGTGGAGTCAAGAGGAACTCCTGAACCTACATTCGGTTCAGTCGACCAAGGGACATTCCCCATGACTCTTGTCGAGTCAAGTTGAACTCCTGAACCTTCATTCGGTTCAGTCGACCAAGGGACATCCCCATGACTCTTGTCGAGTCAAGTGTAACTCCTGAACCTACATTCAGTTCAGTCGACCAATGGACATTCCACATGACTCTTGTCGAGTCAAATGGAACTCATGAACCTACATTCGGTTCAGTTGACCAGAGGATGTTCCTCATTACTTATGTCGAGTCAATCGTACTCATGGATCTTCATAATGATCAGACGACCAGGAGTCGATCCTCATAAGGTCCTAGACTTTCACTTCCAGTTGACACAAGTTGTATAATATGTACTCATGAATCTTCATAATGTTTAGTCAACCAGGGGACATTCCCCATAAGTCAACTCGAATCAAAGTCTAGGACTAAAACTTCCTCTGGCCAGATGACGCATGCGATATATTCCAGAACCCACGTTTTGCACATACTCTTATAAAAGGTGATACATTCTTATCACATGCTTTTATGATCAATATCATACGACGTAAAAGTATATACTCTCTAAGACAAAAACTTTTTAGACCAAAATTGGGCCAAGGATAAAACCGTCTTTTACCTTAAAGCCCATATAGTATACAAAGCCCGAAAATAAAGACTAGGCCCAAAAGATTTCTGTATTATTGTATTACAACTAAGTCATAAGCTTAATACAAAACCCCCTAATTATATCAACACTATATTCTTCTACTTTGCCCGACACAAAACTTATTCCCACCTGTTCAGACTTTCTATCAAATGCATAAGGCACGTGGTGGGACTTACGCCAGCTGCCAAGGATGATAATTTTCATCTATAAATAGGAACGAAATTCGAGAAATAAGGGCAGAGATTCACTTCTTTCATCCAATTCTGATACATTTTATTCAGATACTGGTTCTATTTCCCATTTCTAAAAGCATTTGTCATCGCCCTCACGACCATCCAAATAAAGTTGAGGCAATAATAAACCTCAACTTCACTTTTTTACATATTTACTGATAATTTCATACTACTGACTTGGGCGTCGGAGTGTCCCCGGTACCTACCACACCGTTGGGCAGTCTACTCCCATTCATTCTTCTTTGTTTTGCAGGATCGCTAGTGCCCCCAATTTATAAATTCTGATTGTGGACCTCGGCCGAATTCCAGCATCCACACAAGTGTAAAATGATATATATTCTCTTAATAAATACATACTGTTAATCACAATCACACCCCTCAACCAGCTTATTACTAGTCCATAGAAATCTAAGCGGAAATTAAAAAGTAAAATTCTTATCCAAGTTAGTAGTTGTTTTCTTTCTTTCTAAATTACCAAATAAGTAAATTATCTTGTTTTTTTATCATTCTCCATATACACAACTAAAAGGTATTAATCAACTCATTGTGCCCACATATATTCACAAGTGTAGTTGAAAGAGAGTAATATTTTTGTCATAAAGTTATATCAGAATTCACACCTTTTTGGCAATGAATATTTATTTATAAATGCAAATTTATTTATTTTTTATAATAATACATATTTAATCCTTGTAACGAGCTTTGAGCCAGTGACTCCCAAACCAGTTGGCTTTAGGGCACTAGGTGCTAAGACACCTCTATGGACTTAATTTCTCGGATCTCAAATGTTAAAAGCTCTACCATTTGACGTGAACATTCAATGCTTACTAATGTAAGATGTTATGTTACTAAGTAGAAACTTAATTATTATCATATAATATATATATATATGGCTTTAGATTTGAAGTGTGAGGTTTTCTATAGGATCTTATAAGGCTTGGAAGGTTTTTTATAGAAATTTTCTTTAGAAGTAGGAAAAGATTTTCTAAATTTTTTAGAACTGTAATTTCTTTTATAAGGCTTTGAAGAACATTTTCCTTCACAATCTTTAGAGGTACTAGCTTTGAAAGGATCATAGTTAAACTGTTTGCAGAAACTACCTAGTTCTTGCTTAGATTTTCTAAGTTCCCATTTTAGGCGTTTCTGTAATTTCAAGTCTTGGCATATCTTTAATCCTTCCTTATTAATAAAACTAACTAATTCACCATAGGTAAGTCTTTCATAAGGGATTCGATTGTCATGGAGGGCTTTAATAGAATTCCTAACCTTTTCACCTAAAAGGGTAGGTAAACCAGCAAGGAATTTTTCTTTCCAAGTTATATTATTTGCATCATCTCTTAAAAAGAGTCTTGTAAAGAAGGTGGTTTTATAGCTTTGGAAGTCACTAAGTTTTCTACATCTAAGATTATGTAGTAGCTCAGCATTTTTATCTCGTAAGTGAGATGGGTCACCTATGAAATGGAGGGAAATGGTCAAAATTAAGGTTGCAACGGCATCTTGAATCGGACTGTTGTATTCATCCAGAATAGGAACATTGTCTTCATCTGTTTGAATAGCATCCAAGATGTCAAGTTGTTGACTCTTGGTGAGAAGATGATCCCACCAACCTTTAAGTTGACCGGTAAAACCAGCAACAAGAATCTCTGTAATCGCCTTATCAGAGGTTCCTGTTTGGGTTTTGTAAGCATTAGCTGCCATAGTCATTTGTTGTAATAGGCTAAGAATGTTATATTCAGACATTCCATCTATATTCCATTCATAGACAGAAGATGCATTAAACCGGGATTGGCTTATTGCACTAGGCCTACTATCAATAGCTATATCTGGAGGAGAAGTAGCTGGAAGAGCTAATTCCCAATGAACTTTATTGACTTTGGAGACAGGTTTGGAATTTTCTTGGAAGGCTTCTATGTCTGAAGAAGCTATGGAAGAATTATCTAGGTCTAGAACTCCAATTCTACTACTAGATTGGGGGGTATCTAGGGCAATATCTACTTTCTTTTTTGAAGAGGAAGAAGATGTTTCTATCCTATCCAATTGTTCTTTAATAACTTTAACAAAATCAGATTTTGACTCATTGACAATCTTTTGGCTTTCTCTAGAAATCTGAAATGGTTCAAAGATGGGCTTTTTAAGTTTCTTGTCTTCATTAGGTTTTATAATAGTCTTTAATGAAGGAACAGTAATAGTGGATTGTTGGATTTGACTTTCTATCCTATTTAACTGTTTTCCAATTGTATTCAGATTAGTATTACAGAAATTATTCTGTTGGATAATACTATCTAAGTCTTTATCAGTATCATTAGGTCTATGAATCTTTAATGGTGAGGCTTTAATCTGAATTGAGGGTTCACCATGGTCTACGGTTATATTCCTTAATGGAGGATGTTCAGATTCAATAGTCCTGTCACTATCAGAAAGATTCCATTGAGGTGTTTTCTTTCTAACAGTAATGGGATTTGATTCTTTAAAAGGGTAAGAAATGTCATTTTCAGAAGCATACATTTCAAACCAATCAAAAAATGTGATGTGTACTTTATGTAGTTCTATAAATTCATAATATGATTTTTGAATTTGTTGTCTTTGGTTTAAGAAATGTTTGAAAAACCAAAGTCTTTTTTCTTTATTTAGATCAGAATAAAAATCGTCATGCAAAGAGGATTTATTTATCTTGAAATCTTTATGTAGGACATTTATAATATTTTCTGTGACAGCAGAAAATGTAGGAGATGTAGGAGGAGAGTCAGCTTTAGTTTGTTCATGTTGACTACTAGTATATATAGGATGAGGGATATTAGTAGTATAATCAACAGAACGTATGGAGGAGCTTGGTATATCTGAAGTAGAGAATCTAGGTTGTAGATTTATAACTGACGGAACTTTAGAGAATTTTCTTTCTAAGGAAGAAATACTGGACATAGAGTCCCTATCACTGAATCTAGATGAAGTACTTCTTTTAAAAGACAGTTTGACTTTTCCATCAGAATACTGGGTCACATTTTGTAAAGACTTTTTGTTATAAATCAAACTGTCTTTTAAAAGAAGTACTTCATCTATTCTGATGGATGAAGTCCCATTTCTTTCTAACAGTAATGGGACTTTTTGTTATAAATCAAACTGTCTTTTCCATCAGAATAGATGAAGTACTTCTTTTAAAAGACAGTTTGATTATAACAAAAAGTCTTTACAAAATGTGACCCAGTATTCTGATGGAAAAGTCAAACTGTCTTTTAAAAGAAGTGCTTCATCTAGATTCAGTGATAGGGACTCTATGTCCAGTATTTCTTCCTTAGAAAGAAAATTCTCTAAAGTTCCGTCAGTTATAAATCTACAACCTAGATTCTCTACTTCAGATATACCAAGCTCCTCCA